>ARYC01018705.1:0-38732 GCA_000711775.1 Oxytricha trifallax
CATTTAACTTTCTGGAAACCTGGACAATATGGTACTTGTTCGAAAGAGAATTCAAAATTAGCTGGTCTTTACTATTGGCGGTGCCCCTCTATCGCTTCCTTCGATTGAGATATCTTTAGTATAATTTTAACATGGAAAATTACGAAAGAAATCACTCAAAATCAAACTCAATATTTATATCGCTCCAGAGATGCGATAGAGAGTTTCCGCCAATAGTAAAGTAAAGCTAATTTTGTTTTTTCATTCGAACAAATACCGTATTTTCTATGTTTCCACAAAGTTAATTGCCACGAATTATAATTATTAAATTATTAATTTATATTAATTTTGCAAATTAATATGTATTTCTATTATAATAATTATAGTTATTTATATTTTTGAATATCCCCAATTATTATTTAAAAGGGAATTAGCTCTTATCTAAATTATTAATTAATTTATGATAATTCTACTAATTTCAGGTATGTTTTATCACTAATATTTTCACTATTATTTAAAGAATTTTTCATTGAATTTAGAATTAAATTAATAAACAGATTAAGAAAGGAATTTTTCTTAATCCTCTTTTATATTCCAAAAAAGAATAAATGGCGATCATAATAAACTGGCTAGATGAAATATAAAATAAAATATACTAAATCTTAATTAAATCGAATAATTAATATTATATTATTCTATTCTCTGTCAAAACTTTCTTAAAATATAAAAAATTAAAATTAAGTTAATTTCTATTAAGTTAAATGAAGAATGTATACATTTATATTCTTTCATGAATAGCTCAACAAGTTTATAATTAATAAAAAGCATAATTTCTATCAATAAATAGATAGAATCTTTAATTGAAAACTTAATATTTTTTTTAAAAAATAAGTTCAATTATATTATTAATGTTCTAAAAGAAGAAAAAAATTAAGCTTTTTAAAGTAAATTAATTTCGAGTGTTAATTTAATTCTACTAAAAATTTAAATCAGTAAATATAATTTGTTTCTTTTAAGATTGTATTACTTAGATTAAAGTATTCAATAAAAATAAACTTTAATTTTGAATATAATTGTATCATTTTTAATTTATTTATAATAAGATATCAGTAGTTATAAAAAACTCAAATTTTGAAAACAATTATTTTGATACAGGCGTTATTGACAATTTATATATCATTTAATTATATATTTATTTCATTTTTAAATTAATATATAGTATATTATAATATATATATATATATATATATATATATATTTCAATTCAATGTTTAGATTCAGCTAATTAAAAGAAAATGAAAAATTTTTAGGCGTTTATTTTGTTTTTTTAATCTAAGTTTTTATCAACATTAAGAAAATTAAAATTAATACTAATAAGATTTAGATCTATTTGTTTATCACCCTTTAAAAAGAAGGATAAGTGTATTTTAATAACTGTACTTTTTATTAAAATTATGGAGCTCAATCTATTGCTATATATCCAAAAAAATTCCTAAATTCAGCATTCAAAATAAGTACTGTTTTCCAATAATTTTAAAGTATATTATAGATTTATTTTATTTATTTAAAGATATATTGAATATATAATTTAAATCTAATAATGTACATTTAAAGAAAATAATTCAACTTGTAAGTATAAAATAATCAAATTATTAAACAAAATTTATATTTTTAGACGGAGTGTTTTATTCTGATACATAAACAGGAATCCTTAAATTCAATATAATATATATATATATTTTTAAGATTTTTTATAAATTTATTATAACTGCAAATTTAAGGATAATTATGGAGTTTATGCTAATAATTTGTATCACTAAGATAATATGATATAGTAGCTTATATAATATTTTTACTAAACTAATATGATTCAATGTGTGTTTAATGAATAATTTATATAAGCTTATTGTACAAAATTCCTCATTTACAACTAGCGAAAATATTGATTAATTTGATTTGATAAAGAATGCTATATTGAAAGATCCTGAATAAGAGCTAATGTACAGTATCAAATAAAATATCTATAAATTTAATTTAATTTAAATTAACAGCACCTCAACTAAGGTACCAATGATTATTGAATATTATATCTCAATATACATTTTTTTAAAAAATATTTTGCGAGTATAATAAAAATAAAATTTATTATTGGCAGCAACGCAAATAAACTATCAAATTTAATAATTTAATATTATATTTCAATTCTTGAATTTATATAATAAGTTTATGAGTTTTTCAAACAATAAAGTTTAAAATGTTCATGGTTGTTTTTATGCATGCTTTTTGAGTATCACGTAGGATTCATTTGTCGTCATTGAAAACACAGTGTTTGATGGTATATTATTAATCGTTATAATACCTTATATAGATAAAATCTAATCAATAAATATATTTGTCATTATGATTTTGCAAAATATTAATGCTTTTCATAAATTATTGCAAAATCATTTCACAAAATAATTATTGGAAAATATATTATAAAGATTAAATTATAATTAATATTTCTGATTGGATATAATTTTAATATTTTTTAAGGGACTCACCTTATTATGAATGAAAAAAAATTCAATTTTTTAGCTTTTATATATTTTTTAGCTTTATTAATTTTTATTTATTTTAATGCCTTTTAAGAAATATTTATTAATTAACAGAAAAGAAAGTCAAAAAGACAATCATACAATTAATTTATTTGCGCCCTAAATTATATAATTCGTTTATAAAATGATTATGTCTTATAAATCATTTATATTTTATAATAGTAATAAACTAAACATGGGGTTTATTAGTTCATACACAGGCGCAGTTATAGTTTTATTAATCTATTATTTAAATATTTTTAATTAATCTATTAAATGAAAATTATATTTATTAGTTGTCGATAGAAATAGTGCTTTATAAATCTCTGGATGCACATTTACTGAATAAAATTAAAATATTTTTTAGCTTTTACTGATAACTTTGCATATTTAGGGGGCACTCAAAACCCCAAAACCCTTTCAGTAGTTTGATTGATTAAATTAAACTTTTAGTGCATACTTTATTAGGATTCTAATAGGGTTTATGTAGGAATTTAATGTTTTAATATTAGTAATTTAAGTGAGTATATGCGAGGTTTGAGGTCTGTTTATGATTTATGAGTATATATATTTATTGTTTAAGTTGCTCCATGGATGTGATGAATTTAGTTAATAACTCAAGCATGTTCTAAATTACAAGTTTATAGCAAGGCTGCTCCATAAATCTCCTTCTACTGTTAGGTCTCAATGTCTATAAGCATTGAATTTAAAGAGTTAGCAAATTAATTCTAAGCCTAAGAGACCCTTAAAGTTTTAGCAGCATCATATCTATTATTTTATTAATGATACAACTCTTAAATACTGGGCTCTCTTCTCTCTGGTCTAGAGAGCTGTGATGTTTCATCGCCTATTTCCTGAGCTTCACATCTCTGCTTAATCGATAGCTAATATATATATATTTATATATAAAAAGAATGGAATATCATACAAGACAGTCAATCGCATAAGGAGAGTGATTGACTTTAATGTTCCATTTTATAAGACTAATTTAAATTATATATTAGATTAAATGCAGAGGGCTTAAGAGCATAATATAAAGTTCATACACGCTGATGAAGCTGTATTTACATTCAATACCTTTATATCAAGGTCTTGGTACAAGAGGTATAGTAATAAAGAAGTTTAGATCAAAATGTTAAGATATAAACTCATGCAATCCTTGGTGGAATCAGTGAAGATAGTGGCCGAGATACTTATGTTATCCACACTCATTCTATAAAGACTGAATTATATATTACAATAACTCAGAGACAGATACGCTTACAAAGAGATTATTCTGTTCGTTGATAACTTATCAGTTCATAAAACTAAAGAACCAAGGAAGGAATATGAAAGGTTAAATATGACACCTGTATTTAATGTTCCTTACAGCCCTTAGTTTAATGGAATTGAATTATATTGGGGGTTATTGAAAAGCCACTACAAGAAACTTTTACTCTATCACTGGATGCACAACTTGAAGATAGATACAGTCGATTTTATAAAGAGTGCTACTAAGAGAGTTAGCGATGAGAAAGCTAAAGTGTGCACAAGAGAAGGGAGATTTTGTGTTTATAAATAAGTATTAGATTTAAACGAATCAATAAGTTCACATATTAAATTTACCCGTAAAGGAATTTGGTTTCTCTTTCTTTTCTTCCTCTTAAAGTTTGCTTGGGCCTATGTTTCTTCTATTAGTGCTAACTCCTGCATCTATGTTCATCTCGTCTGTATTTTAAAAATCTTTGAAAAGTCTCTCTTAATCAATTCATGCTTTACTTGTGACTTTCTCTCTCTGTTTAATTTGCTGCGCTCTTTCATCAAGTATATAGCAGTGCCATGTTTTTCAATAAAGTTAGAAGACTAAGCTTACTAGAAATTAATGGATGCTTTTATAGTTCCTATAGCCAGGTATCACTTATTTTAATTCCCTGTTTCTCTTTTTCTTCATGAGTTATGCCATTGCGTTTCTTGTGAGCTTCTTAAATTACTTCATTAAGTACTCAGGTTTTAGAGCTCCAAGGACACCAAAGAAGAAGATTCTCTCTGGCAACTTATTAGATAGTTGCAGCTTTGATGGAAGGTAGAGAGCTACGTTCGGATCACTCATAGCATCGTCATATAGGTTTTTCACTGATATTTCAGGGTAGTTAGGTATCTCTATCATCCTAATTTCATTAGACTTAAAAGCTTTTTTCTCTTCACTCAGTAATGATTTTAAGAATGAGATTTTGTTCATTCCTAGGTTGGCAAGAACAATCCAACTATGGTTAATCAATTATTATTAGTTATAAGTTTACCTTGTCGTACAAAGAATCTATTTAGGTCCTCTTTACTTCGATATTTTCATATTAAATCTTGAGATTATATTCTCTTCATTGCATCATTCATAGATTCCATCTTGCATCCAGTTCCTATAAATGTTAATGAAATTTAAAATTATGAATATCCATTCTGAACTTACAAAAATTTTACTACTTAATTGGGCTCCACTTGGAGGTCAACCTGAATCAGATAAATAGATAAAGATGGAGGAACTTTCTCGAAGTTTCAGAGTTTGACTTCCATTTTTATCAAACTTTCTCCATTAAATTGCTCCTAATAATAACAAATTTAATTAGGTGGTGCTCCTAATTTATTTAAAACTTAATTAGGAGGTTAAATTAAAGTTTAAAACCTTATCAGGTGGTGCATTAAAAAAAATTAAATTTTAAAACCTACCCTCCTAAATTTATGAGAACGAATTTAGGAGCACCACCTAACTTCACTTAACCCATTTAGGCACATTTTAATGTATAAAATGGATGAAATAGTATATAAATTATATAAAAAATTTTAGAAATATAAAACTAATGTCTCGCACACTGTTTCCATTAAACTTTTCTAAATCTTTGAGGATATGATCTAACTTGTGCATAAAGGTAAAATTTAAACAGCTTATATAATTATTAATAGTACTTATAAAATGAGCGGCAACTTACTAAGAAAGCTTCATTGCTTTTCATTAGCCAGCAAAAACTTTCTTTCATTAATTAAAAGAAAATTGAGACTTATGATGCATTTACCTAGTACGAATCTGAAATTCTCTAACCTTAGGTCTCAGATTTTGAAAAACAATTCGGTTGTTAAATAGAAATGCAGAGCTAAGAAATTCAATGCAAAATTCCAATAAAAATGGTTGAAGAGGAGAAAGAGAAAAAAAGAAATCAAAGCATTTCATTTATGTGGAGAGTGTGAGAAGAACTTTACTTATAAATCTGCTCTTAAGCGTCATATATTAGAGTAGCATTCTAACAAGCCCAAGCTCTATCTTAAGCATGATAAGATAGATGGAAAATATTTTTGCCCTTATTGCAATAAGCAATATAATCATTCAAGGGATTTAAAAGTTCACCTTTAAAACCATCATGGCAAGAATTTTGAAGTCATAGATTCTGAGATTGGTGATGTCTTCCTTCAAAAAAGAAAGCCAAGAGACCCTTTAGAATCTTTGGAACAAAGAGTTAAGAACGAAAATAAGCTTATCAAGCAGTGAGAAACCTCCCAGCTTCTGAGATAGTGAAAATCACTCTTAAGATACAAGCACTAAAGCTTCCAATTCTAAATGTAATAGACCTTAAAAAATAAAGGAAAGTTATCTTATACTTGAGGAAAAGTTTTAAAAATATGTCATAACTGATAAGCAGTTCACATACAAGATTTATCCATTCAACTACTTTAAATACGATGACAAGTATCAAATGGAATTTGTTAATGAGTACTAAGCTCTTACTAAAGTAAGGGATAGAAAGTGTAGATTTATAATTAAGCTCGATGCAATTCTGCTTGCTCAAGATCATGTTGCTTTTCGTCTCCCTCTATATTAAATGACTTTAAGAGACTACATTTAAGATTAAAGGATACCAAAGTAGTTACCTCTTATTCTTACAAATGTTTGCAAAGGCATTGAGGAGCTGCACATTCTTGGATATGTTCATAGAGATTTGAAGCCTGAGAATATAATGCTTGACTTTTCACCTCTCAGAGTAGTAATAATAGATTTCAATAGATCATAGAGAGTTGAAGCTTCAGGACTTGGCAACGTGTATGGTACTCCTGGATACTTTCCAGAAAGAGAGGACTGGAGAGATGGTGATATTAAGTGGGATATATGGGCTCTAGCAGCAATAATTTGTGAATGCGATATGGCAAGAAATGATTACTATAGCTGCAAAAGAGAGAAAGATTCAAAACAGAGAATACAGCAATATCTAGACTAGAATAAGATAAAAGGTAGAATGAAAGATATGGCTGAGTAGATAATTATTAAGTTTAACCATACAGCGGAGCATACAGTAGATTAAATTGTAAGCTGGATTAGAGAAATAAAGTTTAGGAAGTTGCCTCATGATGCAAAAGTATTGTTTGACTGAATAGTAAAAATAAAACACTTCTAATACACACTAATATTCAATACCTTTAAAGATTGAACCCCTACATAAACCCTATTAAAACCATAATAATGTATGCACTAATAGTCTACTTTTATCATTCAAAAACTCAATAAAACTACTTAAAGGGTTTTGGGGCTTTAACTCTTACTGCTTCAGATTATGCAATATATTTAAGTTTATAATTTTTTATATTAATATTTTGCAACTTTAACAATATCTAATTCAAAATTTAGAAATAACTTTGCTGATAAATATGTTAAAAATAATGGAAGAATTAATATCATATTTATAAGACCTCAAAAATTGTAAATTAATAATTATATATTTTCTCTTTGTATTAATTTATTAATATAAAAAGGATTTTTGTAAAAATATAATATGGCGTGCTAAGAATAGGAACTTTTGCAAACTTTTACATTTCTGATTCACTTTTAATAAATTAATAATATTAAGAATACTAATTTATTTAATATTAGCATATATATATATAAATAATAATTAATCTTTTCTCATATAACAGTGCCATTAATCAAGGCTCAGTTTTAGGTGCAATCGAAACTAATTAAGGATCTATTACAAATTGTATCTTCAGATCTAATTATAATAGAGATAAAGTATCAGGATAAGCCTCTCTTTATTTTCTAGATTCCGAACATATTATATTGTATTAATTAATGTCATAATAAAATATTAAATTTATCTATGAGTTGAATCAATATTTATAATTAAGTTTTATAATAACTTTTTCTTTATATTATGATTATTTAATAATTGAGAAAAGTCAATTCATAGATAATTATTGCTTCAACTTTACTCCAGGAATTAAATAGATTATTAGATATATATTTGTAAATAATTTATTTTTATTAATTTAGCATAATTTAATAATTTTCTCAGCTTTATCAAATTTATCTATATCTGATAGTACCTTTGAAAATACAGATTAATAATATAAATTTGTGAAGTAAGAATATTTTGGAAATTATTTATAATAAAATGAAATATTTATTATATTTTTATATTGGAAATTTCTTGTACATTACTTCTACTTCAGAAGTTAGAGTTAAAAGAACTAAATTCATTCAGGGTCACGGATAGGATGGAGGTGCCATTTATCTGGTTGGTTAATCAAGTTTATTTATAAGTAATAGCACATTCTTAATTTTGATTTTTATGTTTTCATAAGTAGCGTATCTTAATTTATAAAGAAATCATTTTCTAAATTTATATCTAGTGAGATTTTAAGTTTTTATTCTTGAAGAATTCTGCATAGAGGGGTGGTGCAATTTACAGTTCATCATTTGAAATGCTGGAAATTAAAAATAGTAGCTACTTCCTTAATAATAGTGGTTCATAATATGGGTCTTCGTTATATTCAATGAACTCAGATGACCACTTATATATCAATTCTACTTTTATCTTAACAATTAAAATAATATATGCAATTATTATTATACACATATAAAAAAATGAAAACCAATTAAAAATAATAATATAAAACTATTTAAATTTAATTATCAGCGACTATAATAACTCAATAAATTTGTTTCTTGATACTCATTATAATTTACATATCAATCATACAACAATAGAAGGAACACCTGATATTAAAATTTATTATGTGACTTTATTGATAAATAATACTAGCCAATTAGAACAATAAAATAACCAAGAATTTCAAATTTATATATAATTATTGTATGTATATTGAGTAAAAAGACCCCGGGGTATTGCTAAGAAATGTTTTCGGTGCAATTCTATATAAAACCACAATAAAAAATATGTTGACTACCACAAGTGGGGGATGTTTGTCTGTATTTCATGACTACGCTCTCAAAGAATTTGACTCAATTAGACTAAATTCAAACGAAGAAATCTTTAATTTGTTTTAAGATTAATATTAAATAAAATTTTAATCTTATTCTTTTATAAATCTACAAGATATATATTCTTAATACTAACTTTGAAAATTGCGGTTCTGAGCAAGGAGGTGCTATATATAGTGAAGTATAAACTTTTTTTAAAATGAATTTAGAGAAAAAATATTAAATTTTAGTAATATTTCGACAACGTACAGGGAGCATTTATAGGTCAAAATAGTACTTTTGTGAATAATTATGCAACTGATAATGAAGAGGGTCTTGGAGGAGCAATCAATTTTTATTGCATGCCTGGTACGAGAAGTTACTATGTTGATCCTGATACTAATTTGCCAGTTAAGAATAAAAATATCAAATCATAATATTTTATATTGATTACCTATAGATAAAACTCTTTTATAAATTTATTTTATTTTTATGTTTTTAGTTAACTTGTGTTCTCTCACTATAGAAAAGGCCACTTTTACGAACAACACTTCAAATTTAAAATTTTGTAAAATTAAAAATTTTTTCAATTTCTAATAATTTGTAAAGAAATTACAATGGAGGAGCGATCGGTTATAATTTTCTTGAGCCAATCATGGCTACCAATTTAAATTATAAAAGGTAATAAAGCTAGAGTGTATGGAAATAATATAGCAGGCTTCGCTTATTACCTGACTTAGCTCACCTAATAATAATATTCTTCATTAAAAGTTGATCTCTCTGATGAGACTCAGAATAGAATCAAAACCCCATAATGAGGTTTATAAGTGCTAGGATTTGTAGGGTATAGTTGGGGTCTTATTGGGGTTAGTAGACAAAATGCAGGTTTTATATGAATATAATGAATATTTAATGATTATTAGTGTACTTAACTCAAACAAATTTTATCTGCTTGTCTTTGTGATACCTCTTGAATCTCGCTGTCTTTAGTTGTTCTAGCATGTCATCTAATGATTATCTAGGATATGCTGTAGCTTTAAATATGACCATCTCACTTATCTTCTTAATTTTATCGCAGATTTCTTCTTATTTTATATGTTTAGCAACCAAACTTATTGATTAATTCTCGTGCTTTGTTCCAAAGTATGACATACTTTCCATATCGCTCTCTAATATAATAACGGCATTTGCCCATACATCCCACTGAACTGAGCCATTAGTCCATTTCTCTCTATTTGGGAAGTATCTAGGAATGCCAAGAACTTTTGCCAAAGTCCCTATCTCTTATCTTAAGGCTCTATTGAAATCGATAACTACGACTTCTAAAGGGCAGAGTTAAGCATAACATTTTCAGGCTTCAAATCTCAATGAACATATCCAAGTTCATGCAACTCCTTGACACCCTTAATACTATCTGTAAGAATATCATTTAAGGCATCTGGATATCTATTATGATATAGATAGTCTCTTAAAGTCATTTCAAATTTCTTGAGCCTTAGTACGATGTAACCATAGCTTAATATAACACCATTTAAATTAAGCAATTTCTTGCAATCCCTTATTTAAGCCTCTCTAAGAATCATATATTCGTTAGCAAACTCATTTTAGTATTGCTCGTTCTTAAGGAGATAGCTGAAAAGGTATACCTTGTATGCATACTCATCAACTACTATAAGCTTTGCCTTGTTAGGCACACTTATGTGCAAGTAATTTTAAATGCAGCTACTAAGTTCAATTGCATTTAATTCAGGAATACTCATTGCTTTCGCTTGGAAGCATGCTAAAACAGTATGATCTGCAGGCTAGTTCATTGATTCATAGCGACACTGTCTCTTGAGCTTCTCCTGTAGGTCTCTTTAAAACTCAAGAATTTTTGATTTTCTTTAAGCAGGTAAAAGTTATTAAGTCTCCTTATATTAAATAAGCATTCGCTAAGATGATGTTTTTGCATATGATTCTTAACCTTTGCTGATTGAGTATAAGACTTCATGCATGTTGTGCATTGGTACCTTCCATCCACTTTGTCATGTTTAAAATAGATCTTGGCCTTGCCAGAGTGTACCTCTTTAATGTTCCTCTTCAAGCAATTCTCAGTTGAGAAGAGGTTTAAGCAGTCTTCACATTAAAATGTTTTTATTTTTTCTGTTGGTTGCTGTTCCTTATCTTCCTCAACCAATTCAACTTTTGTTCAATCCCATCTCTGCACTCTACTTCTTGTTTTAAACTTAAATTTTAAAGACCTCAGCCTCAAAATCTAGAGCTCTTAGTTCAACCTCCTTTCAATATAAATTACTTCTGGTTTCTTGGAGGAGACAAAGTTGAGCAATGATTAACCTGTTCCAAGAGAAACTGCCTTACGATTTAAGTTAGCCGCCATGTTTAAATTCAAATTTAAATTTCTATTATAATGCTCTAATAACCTCTCTAGTTATAGTTACACTGTAAAGGAGTTGACACTGTAGCAATAATATTTGTTTACAAGGTGTTAGAAGTCATATTTATACTTAGTTTGTAACTATAACATTTCTAATTTCATGCTTAATATTTTTAATTTTGGTACCAACATTGAAAAAAAATCAGGTTGATACTGGTACCAATTAGGTTTTGAACCAGATTGGAACTTTTCCATTAAAATCTCATTAGTTTAAAACTAGGTACTAATTAAGTTTTGGTACTATTAATTTGGTACCAATTAAAATAAAACGGATTTAGCACCAGTCCTAATTAAATTTAAACAATTTTAGTACTAATTTAATGGAACTAAATTGATAAAAAGGGAGCTCCATCTCTGAAGTTTGTTACAGCTTCTGCAAAATTTCTACACGTATCTTTACAGGGTTGACCTTCTATAAGATGCCCATATTTAATACTAACATTTTAAACAATAGGATCCAGAACTCTATATATTATAATATGAAATTCAATATGAAGAGAAGGAACAAGGATGGAATCTATAAGTGCTACAATGAAGAGGGTTAAAGCTTAAGAAATGATCTTAAGATTTAGAAGCAAGGAAGATCTCTATAGATACCTCACTCAACATTCTAAGTATGCAGCATATTCTTAATCATATACTATAGTGGGATTATTCTTTCCAACAATGGAAGGTACTAAAACTTCATTTTTAAAAGCTATACTTTGTGATGAGAAGAAAGCTTAAAAAACAATGAAATTAAGTTGATAAAAATACCAAACTACCCAGAGACTTCAGTCACTAATCTCTACGATGATGCGATGAAAGATGAAGAGTTGGTAGTTTATCTTCCTACCAAGAAACAACTCTCTAACAAGCTTCCAGGAAGGAGCTTCTTCTTTGGTGTTCTTGGCACTTTAAGAGAGAGTTATCTCAGAGAGATAATTGAAGAAGCTCACAAAAAACGCTACTCTATTTCTCCTGAAGATTAAAAGAAGCAAGGCATACTAATAAGCGAGACCTGGCTTGCGGAGCTTAAGAAGCATCCATACCTCTCTAGTAAGCTTTGACACATAACTTTGTAGGGAAACCTGGAACTGGTATATTCCTAATGAAAGAACATGCAAAGGTTCACAGAGAGAGAAAGTCATAAACTATTCATGAAGTGAGCAAGAGACTTTATAAAGATTTTTAAAAGCCAGATGAAATGAACATAGATGCAGGAAATGCCACTAAGAGAAGAAATATGGGCCCAAGTAAGCCATAAGAAGAGGAGAAGAAAGAGAAGATAAATCCCTTTATGGGTTATTTTAATATGTGAACTTATTCACTCATTAAAATCTAAAACTTATTTATAAACATTCATTCTTCCTTCTCTCGCACAAACTGCTGACTTATCTATGCTTACTCTCTTGCAGTTACTCTGAATCAAGTCTACAGTTTCTATATGCAAGTCATGCATTAGGTTATACAGCAGCAGTTTCTTGTAGTGAGTCTTGATTTAACTCCAGTAAAATTCAATTCCATTAAATTATGGTCTATAAGGAACGTTGTATACAGGAGTTATTTTTAGCTTTTCGTATGCTTTCTTAGATTCCTTATTCTTAAGAACTGAGAGGTTATCAACAAACAGGATGATCTCTTGGTTACTATACTTCTCTCTGAGCTTATGTAAGAACTCTATAATACTTCGCTTAACAGAGCGAGGATGAATAACATAACTTTCTAAGACAGAGTCTTCACTAATACCTGCTAAAATTGCATGGGTTACAACCTTAACTTTCTAAACGTAGACTTCTATATTATCATACTTCTTATACCAAGACTTATTAATAAAGGGGTGTTGAAGGTAAACACAGCTTCATCAGCGTGTATGAACTTAATGTTATTGTCAATATCTTTCTGCATTTAATCATATATATAGTTTAAATTATTACTATAAAATGGCAATGTAAAATCAATCACTCTCTTCACTCTGTTGACAGTCTTGAAAGTAATACCATTTCTTCTATAAATATTAGCTATATTCTAAGGAAAGATACGCATGTCATGAAACTTGAGATGAAATATTACAGCTCGTTAGTCCAGTGGAAAGTGTGTCCAGTACTTAAGCGTCTTAGAATCACAGAGGTAGTCAATATGGGTCTGAGAACTTTTATTTTCTTGATGGATGCTTTCAAATACCAGAACTTAAATGCTAAACAGACAACAAGCAATGATACCTAACTGTTGAGGCACTCTTGTACAGGAGCTTTGCTATAACTGCATAATTCATTACTGGTTTGACTAAGTCTATATTAATACTTGTACCATACCTAAGCTTAAGAAGTAAATCTAAATATTACTCATCATATATAGACCCTAAATTTCGCTAATTTCTATTTCTCATTTTGCAAATTGGCCTAATTTCTCTACTAACCCCAATAAGACCCCAACTATACCCTACAAATCAAAGCACTTATAAACCTCATTAAGGGGTTTTGGGGTTTTTAATGCTAAAATTAGAAAAAATGATATAATTTATCATTAAGTGTAATTTTTTCGTTAAAATATTTTTCATTTAAATATTAATTGAAATAAATTTAATGCTTAAATAAAAAGATGAGATAAGAATGCTTTAAAATTCAACTAATTCCTAATTATTGTAAAATTAGCTTCTAAACCAAACAAATTACAACTCCAACTATCACAGTTAACTTTCAAATGTCTAAAGTGGTGGTTCTTCAAAACCTCTTTATTTTGCTATTGTTGATAAATATGGCTAGGTGGTATATTCAGATTCATAAAGCAAAGTATATGTTAGAGTTAGAAGTTCGTTAAACTACACTGAGCTTGAGCAGGCTAAATATTTTTAGAGTTCTATAAGCTCTGAAAGTCAATTCTCATTGAAAAATGGTATTGCAGAGATCAAAGATTTAACTATAGTTGGACTACCTAATTCAACTTCTTGTAAGATATTTTATAAATTTAAATGTAAAACCTCAGTATATTCACCTTAAAAATTTTAAGAATAATATATAAGAAGATTTTTACTTTTTAACTAGCTTTAATCTATTTATTAAATTAGTAAAAAAATTGATTCAATAGTATTGTTTATTATTAAAAAATATTTCAATAACTTTAAAGTAAATTCTTACCAATTTTAAATTTCATTTATCATATTTTCCACTTGGGCTTATATTTTCTAGATGTGTAATTTTCAACTGACGGTATCCCATAAACTTATCCAGCTATTTAAAATCTTTATGAGAATTCAACCTTTCTGAATGACTTTAATTTAACAGTCTAATTGAGGGAGTGTTAATAAGGTGAGGAGTATCAAAGCTCTGGTAAATGTGTATCATGCAAAGCTGGAGATTTTTATCTTTTGGATAGCCCCAATAAAATAACAGCATGCAAAGATTGTGATAAAACTAAATCTTATTGTGATGGTGGGGCTGATATTTATCCAAAATCTGGATATTGGAGAAGTAGCTTGTAATCAGATAACTTTATCAAATGTAGAAACGATATCGCTTGTTTGTAAGTTTTTTGTATTATCAAAATCATTGTAGAGGTCGAAATGGATTGTAAAATGATAGACTAGGAGCATGTAATGAGGGGTTTTAAGGTGTTTTATGTGTGGACTGCCAAGTAGGCTATTCTAGAACTGGATCTGCTTATGAATGCTCAAAGTGTCCAGAGTAGTATCTGAACATTATGAGATTAATTGGTTTAGCAATTATTATAATTTTCGCACTTGTTCTTCTAATTCGATCAACTTTACAAGGAGCAGCACAAAAGAAAAATTACGTATCTGTTTACTTCAGAATCCTGATGAATCATTTTTAACTATTGATACTTACTTCTTCTTTCAATTTACAATGGCCTGACTAGCTTTAATCCTTTTTTAATTCTACCAAACCTGTTTCAGAAGTGTCAACCTAATTCATTTCGGTTGATTGCTTTATAGACATGAGGAAAAACAATTTTATTTAAAATAAAAAATTTTTATCAAATATTTTGATACTTCAAGTGTTAGATCTATTCTTTGGAAAACCTTAATATTGGCAGTAATTCCATTTTTAATTCTGATTATCTGCAGCATTTCATGGAAGTTTATAAATTTAATTCAAAAATTGTCTAGAAAATCAAAGAGTAATAAAAATAAGCAAGTTCAAATTCATAGTTAAGATCCACTTAGTGATCTTAATTCAAGCAATTTAAATAGTACTATTAATCATTTAAATGTAAAAACAGTGAAAGGCTTCTCTCACTTGAGATAAGACTCAAAGATAGAGCTAACTCAAGAGGAACAAATTGGATTTGAAAATATTATGGATGACTTTTAAACTTAAATTTAACAACATGACCATGACTATACTGAGAGAGCTAGAAATCAAGTAAATATTCTTAACTCAGACCCATTGAATTTATTGAGAAACAAATAAAACACAAATAAATAAAAGAATAACGGGGCAGTTCAAGTTGAAGATTCTTTTAATGACATTAATGATGAAGAAACAAGTAAATTTATTACATTTTATGTTCTAATCTCATTTATAGGTTTAAATGGTAAAATTGTTTCATCGATAATAGTTTTGATGTTTATGGTACATCCAACAATAACAACCTAGATGTTTAACTAATTCAAGTAAGATTTATCATGTAGTTTAATAATTTAATAGTTGCCAGGATATCGATGGCACTGAGAGACTATATGAAGACCCAGAAATAGTTTGTTACACCAGTCATCATTATTACTTTTCATTACTTGTAGCCTTACCATCTATATTTGTTTGGAGTAAATCTTTGAAATTTCTTATAATTATCTATTTTACAGGTTTGGGAATTCCATCATTTGCTTTGGTGAAAATCATTAATAAAAGGCATGAGCTGAACTTATTATCTGTCAAATAACAACTAGGTTTCTTGTATAATGGGTATAAAGAGCACTCTTACTATTGGGAGATTATAATCATGTATAGAAAAATCTTCATAATTTTTATTGCAGTGTTTCTTGGTGAATAAGGAAAAATTGTTCAAGTAAAATTAAACTTTCTCATTTTTTACTCAATTAATAGGCACTGACTATCTTAATATTTTTGATTTTGTGCATAGCACTGAACTCAATCAAGCAACCGTTTATTAATCACAAATTAAACAGCTTGGAGTAAATGTCTCTAACCAGCGCAGCCCTCACAGTATACTGTGGTATATTTTACATATCTAATGGCAAGGTAGTGGGGATATAAGACTCAAGTAAATATAATGATAAAAATAATAGAATTCTTTAATTTTAGTGAGAATGACTGAAGACTCTAAATTATTCCTGTTTTCTTGTATGTAAAAATTGCAAATTTAATATTGAAAACAAGTTTATTTTTATCTTGCATCATAATAGCTAATGGTTGCTTTCTTCTATATTGGTTTGCTCAATTTATGGATGAAATTAAAGTAACAATCAGATCAAAGAATTATTAAAAAAATGAAATGTGTTTTAAAATTATCAATAATAAAAGTTTATTATAAAATTTAAGTATGAGAATCCAGTCATTTACAAATACCTATATCTTTGTGGAAGATCCAAGAAATTAGAAAAAGAGATAAAATTCCAAAAATATCTAGAAAAACATTAGGACTTTCTATAAAATGTTGAAAAACTAAGAGATTGTATGTGAAATTCTAAATGAAAATAATTTCTTAATTTTATTTTATAGATATGAATGACACTTTGAAAGAATATCAAGGAGGATATGTTCCAGCAGAAGATAGATAATTTTAATGTTTAATATTTAAAAAAATTTTTTATTAAAAAATATAACTTTTAAGCATTTGCAATAATTCAGACACTTAATGGTGAGTATGATGTAATTTAAGAAATAAGTTGATTAACAAAAGAATTTTGCAAACTCTTAAAGTACTCGCTATGACCTCTAAGCTTAACTTTAAGATTACTCAAGTATCTATAAGCTTAGACTTTTCTGAAAAATTTTTCTATTTATTTAATTACATAATAAATTTATATTCTTTGTTTTTTCATTAAGACCCAAAGTTCAGAAATCACCAGAAAATTCCACAATTTAACTTAATTAGAATCTAGAATTATCCCAAAATACTGCCCCTAAAAAACTTCGCAAAAAATTGGTATTAGATATGAGCGAGAGCAGTTCTTCGTATACTCAAAAGTTTAATTAGAAAACGGCAGGTCACAATTAAAATGAAACGGGAAATTCTACACAAATTAAATGCAGTGAATCCTTCTTAATGAGCTAAAGTCCTTCTTATAATTGTTTTTAACAGATTTTTAACAATTAATATACTAAATGGAGTATGAGTATAAATTAAATTCTTATAATCATAAATTCATCGAAGATCAATTGTTGTTAGACATTGAAGAGGATAATTTAATTCCTGATCTTTTGCACAAATTTGATAAAGATAAAAGAGTTATTTCATTTAGAAATTCTCAGACATAAAAATCTAAAAAGCTTAACTCCAATAATGTCAATTTTTAATATTATAACTTTAAATATACAAATATATGTTTATATATCAAAAATAAATTATAATTATTTTTATGTCACTTTCAGAGATTAATAAGACACTGAATAACGGCTAAAAGAACATATGGAAAATTAAAATGATAATTTATACATTTCCAAATTTGATATTCTGAAATCTTAAACTAGGAGAAAACAAAATACTTTCAAAATATAGAAAAACAGAGATATTAGTGATTCTTAATTT
This sequence comes from Oxytricha trifallax, assembly GCA_000711775.1. Taxonomy (NCBI): domain Eukaryota; phylum Ciliophora; class Spirotrichea; order Sporadotrichida; family Oxytrichidae; genus Oxytricha; species Oxytricha trifallax. The sequence continues at coordinate 17,915 of ARYC01018705.1, forward strand.
TAATTATAATTTATCATAGTTTTAATTATAATTTATTAAGATTTTAATACTAGCTTTTTAATACTTAAATTAAATTATAAAATTGATAGACACGATGAGTCCAAACATCAAAATTAAGATATTCTAGACTTCTATAAGAAAAATAATCAAATAAGCAAATAAGATAATATCAATGAAAGCCAAGATATATAATTAGTTATATATAATATTAAATTTAAATAAATAATTAATTTCTTTAATTAAATAAAAATCAAAGATTTTGAGGCTATTGACATCATTCAAAAATCAAGAAAATAAGATTCAATATTATTAAATTAATGAAGAAATAAAATATACTAATTAAATGCATATTGTTCAAATAATTCTATTAAATTTTATAATATTTAAGTCGGGATTGGTAAAACAACTTTAGAATAAAATTGACATGGAATCAATTATTTTCAAGAAAAGATTATGAAAATTAAAGTATTTTCTTATAAACTTTATATATTATAAATTTAAGATTTAAGGAAGGCAAAAAAGCTTAATTTTTATCAGATAGCACATAATTCAAGAAAGGTACTATAAAAGCTTATAAAAAATAGAATTTATATTTATTACTTATAAATAAATATTTTATTTTTATTGCTTATAGAAGAAAAATAATATAAGATAGTGTTGAAAAACCAATGAACGAAGTAATAGATATCGAATAAGAATATCAAGATTAAGAAGAAATTTAAGAATAGAAAAATTAAAATGATAGTGAGCTATAAAATAAAGAAAACATTTAAATTTGATAAGTAATTTTCTTAATTTAATCACATTTTACACTAATATTTGAAATCAACACAATGAGATTAAAATTATTAAATTATTTTTTATAGATAAAAATTATATTAAATATTAATTGAGTATTAAAATAAGTATTAAATAATTATTAAATAGTCAATTTAAATTAAATTATGACCTTTTTGCGCAATTTATTTCTCATCATATTGTTGAAATAATAAATAATTTGTGTTCACAATATTAGAATAATAATCAAATGAATGCAAATTTAATTAATTGATTAAATAAGATAATATGATAATGAATAATTAATGGATATCTAATAAACATTAAATTTGTAAATAATTTAGTATAAGCATATTTATTAGTTTAAATGCAATTAACTTCAGTATTTAAAAAACATCATTAATAAAAATCTTTACTATATATTCTATGAATCAATAAAATAAATAAAATGTGCTTATTTTATGAAATTTACGATTTAAATAAAATTAAAATTTAGTCAAATAATATTTAAAAATATAAATATTTTGATTCATAAACAAATATTAATTAAATATAGGATGATCTTTAATCTTAGATAATATTTCAAAAATATTAATATTAAGGAGATTTAATAATAAAAATAAGTGTAAAAATATAATAAAATTGAAGTAAATGAAAATCTTAAAAGTAAGAAGAAATAAGGAAGAATCTATTATAAAATTCAATTACTAGTTTAATATTATTCTTAAAATATATTAGATGTACTTAATAAAACTATAATTATTTAAAAATAGAAAAGTAAAATGAGTTTAATTTAAACTATGAGAATGTATATTATGTGGATTCTATTATTTTTTATTCAAATATATATTAATATATATATTTTAAATATTATTAAATTCTTTGCATCTTGCTATTCTTTTAATTTAATTTATCTAATTGCTAAGTAACTACAACAACTCTAATATTATTACTATATCTATAAAATAATTAAGAAAAAAAAAAATAATAATTTTTTTACAATTTTATTACTCTTGCGATCGAAGGTAATTATATTCTTTTGTGTTTAAACATGTAGAATGCTAATAATTGCTTTGGTACTGTAGTAGATGCAATTAAGATTATAATTAGACAAGCTCAAAAAAATATACATACTGCACTTAATCTTTATAATCTTTTTTAATAATTTTTCATATAAAAAGATATTATTGACAAATATATATAGATTAACTGAATTTAATTTAATAAATGTGATGAGGGATTTTATCAATAAGAATTTACATATCAAGATAAAAATCTGAATGATATAACAGAGATTTATTGCTTACCGAATTGCAATTATCTCTATAAACCATAGACGAGAATGGAAAATGATAATTTAAAATTATAAAATATAAAATAAGGGGTTTAACTCATTTTTTATAAAATGTAATTTCTAATTTAAAGGGAGTATGTGTAGGGACTGTTTCTACAACCAATTTATTAAAAACATTTAAAAATTAAATTAATTAACCTCTGATTAATGTGATTAAGCTACTGTAGTCAAGAATTGCGAATTATGTGATAGAAGCAATTTAAACATTTGCTTCTAATGCAAACCCGGCTATTATCTTATTTTAACATATTTTTATTTATATTATTTTTATATCTAAAGTAGTCGCCCATAGATCCCACTATCAATACCTGTGAAAAGAAAATAGACACAGCTTCAAACTTAGAGTTGATAGTCACTAACAATCGATAATTGGTTACCCAAAATGGCATTAATAATTAATTCAATAATTTACTGTCTGCTTTGGCATTTGGATATTATTAATAAATATAAAATGAAAATAGTAAATCTATTATGAATAGAATAAAAATAGTTTATCAAGTTACTTTAAGTAATAAGAATCGGAAAAGTACATAAGTACTAATGTTTTTAATATTTATTGAGAAATATGTGATTATATATTTTTCATTATTTCATTATTTAATGTTTAGATAACACTAAGATAAGATATTAGTGGTAAATCTTTTTACATTTTGAAGAAGGATATTGCTGAAAACGAGTATTTTTATTTTTTAATTTAATCATAGTATTTCAGAAAAGATAAGACTCCCATAAACTCTGGAATTAATCTGTTTATTTATTTAATTACTTAAAAATAAAACAAATAAAATATATGCATATCTTGTCATTAAGTAATCCTTTTAGCAAAGATTAAATTTTATTCTAGGTCAGAAAATTATTAAAATGAAATTATTAATAAGCTATAATTAAAGTTTAGTAATAATTGTTCAATACAACTTAAAAATCCTTGATTAATAATTTTTTTAAATTATTAAATTTATAATTAAAAAGAAAGTTCTAGTAAGACCGCAATAATAAAGAATAAAATAGGGGCAAGATTTGTTATCCATGCAACCAAAGGGTTAACAATGCAAAATATCGAAATTGATTCCATAGACTCAGTTATAGATTTTTAATTTTAATTTTTTCATACAATTATAGTATTTAACCCCATAAGCTAAAATTTTTTGAAAATAAATCGAATTTAATTTGAAATATACATTAATGAATATAAAGGTGTAAAGGTGAATTAAGACAATTAAGAATGTATAAGGTAAAGCCCTAATTAGGGCATTTAATTTAGTTATTTCTCAATAAGCTGATTTCTAATCAACCCAAGATATTCTGACTGCCTTCCTTGAGCTTATAAGCTCATAAGTGTGGGCTTATAAGCTCAAAATCTTCCAAAATCACCCACTTCAAGGGTCATTTTCCAAAAATCTGTTTTTTAAGTAAAAGTCTTATAGAGGGCTATAATGCCCATTTTATGTTAATTCTTAATTAAAGTAGAAATTATTAGGCTTTAATTATTAAAAATCATTAAAAATTAAACTTAAATTAGTTTTAATAGAATTCTCTATAGAGAATTTAAATCAGCCTTAAATTTATTACGTTTTAAAATATGAATTTAAAATTTTAATATATAATTTCTACTTTAATTAAGAATTAACATAAAATGGGCATTATAGCCCTCTATAAGACTTTTACTTATAAAACAGATTTTTGGAAAATGACCCTTGAAGTGGGTGATTTTGGAAGATTTTGAGCTTATAAGCCCACACTTATGAGCTTATAAGCTCAAGGAAGGCAGTCAGAATATCTTGGGTTGATTAGAAATCAGCTTATTGAGAAATAACTAAATTAAATGCCCTAATTAGGGCTTTACCTTATACATTCTTAATTGTCTTAATTCACCTTTACACCTTTATATTCATTAATGTATATTTCAAATTAAATTCGATTTATTTTCAAAAAATTTTAGCTTACTCAATTTTGTTTGTTAAAAATGCTTAATATTAATATTTTATACACCTTTAATATAAATCATATGAATAATAGATTGTATGTTTAAGTTTATTAAGTTCATTTATTAGATCTTGCTATTGAGGAGAATGCGGTTGATTCTTGTTTCAATTAAGAGAAAGATTGTTAAATATATATATAAAATATAATAAAATTGCTGCTAGTTTGATGAAACTTAGTCTAAATTTATATGTGATTCGTCTATCAAATAAGATCATAAAACCCTTTTAATATTTCTTAAATATAAAAAGAAAATTAAAAAAACAAAGTTTTTAAGTTTATTCTGGTTTACAGGTAGTTCTCTCATTTTGTTTTGATGTTTAATTTTATTTAGCAATATGAACTGCTTCTACAGAACATTTAAATTAAGATATCAATAATTTTAAATAATTTAGTTATTAAAAACATATAGCTCGATGATTCAGTTTATTAAAATAAAATTATTAATTATAAAATTATATAGTAAAATTAACTTCAGTTTATAAATGCATACCAATTAGGTATCTAGTCAATATCGATTGAAGTATGACTTTCTATTTTTTAAAAGGAAGCTTTTTCAAATTTTTTTTATAGAATTGCAAATTTAGAAATTTTTATCACTAACTTGGATCAATCCTGAATATACCATCTTTTGCTTAAATTCAAGTGTCTTTCACCTCTACTACATTTGACTCAATCAGTATTTCATAATAAAATATTAAAAATGATCATATGTTTTGATGAAAATAAAATAATTTACCAAATCTCAAATAATATAGATGATAGAGAATTTAATTATTTTGCAATACATGTGGTTCTGTAATAAATAATAACAATAATTACATAAGTCCTTTTAATTATGATTAAGAAATTACAGGTCCGTAAAACTTATAATTTATATAATATTGGAAAAAATAAAAAATTCTATTATTTTTGTAAGAATGAATTTAAATTTAAATTGGGTATTGACGTCAGTTACTCACCATTGACGTCAATTAATCACCAGATTTTATATATGGTATATTTGTGAATGGCACATATAAATTTAAAATTAAGTTTCAAGCATGGTTTTAGGTGTACTACCCCTTTAATAGTCATAAGGGTGAAGAGCCTTTGTTTATACCAAATTAAAATTTTTAAGAGCAGGGATCGAGTAGGTTACAAGGCACCTTGTGAAGGTTCGTAGTCTTTACAAGAAGAAACGTCTCAGTCCAGTACTTCCTCGACAAACTAAAATTCTACCGAATCATCAAATAAAAATCTGCTTAATTAAGTTATACATCTCGTTCCTAATCAATATACTAGATGAGGGAAACTAATATTACTTCAACAAATTTAATTATATACTAGACAATGGAGTAAAACGAAAAAAAAAAACAATCTAAGTCTCAACTGAAAAAAATATTTTTCAAGATGTCATAATTCTAAAGGAAGAGTCAGCCAAATAACACCTTCTGAGAAACAAGATGAGGTTAATTAATTTACTTAGCACCCCTAACTAACAACAAGACCCACAATTAAGAAAAATTCAAGCAAATTTTTGCCTATCAATCATCTAATGCTTAAATTTTTTCCATTACAACCTAACGGTAAGTTATCCATTGATTTTAATTAAAAAGAGATCCAAAAGTTCGAAAAGTTATTTGGTAATCATACAAATAAGAACCTGAGAAAGTAAGTATTCTGAAAAAGTTTTTATCTTGAAAAGGAAATTTATAGATTTTAATATCCTCTTTTAACACTTAAAGAACATAATCAGGAGAAAGGTAGGTGGGCAATTGCTTTGCAACCCACTTGATCCCAGCTCTTAAAAATTTTGATTTGGTATCAAACAAGGGCTCTCCACTTTTGGGACTCTTAAATGGGTAGTACCCCTAAAACCATGGTTGTAACTTAATTTTAAATTTATATGTGCTATGCACAAATATACCATATATAAAAGCTGGTGAGTAATTGACGTCAATGCCCTAGAAATTTATTTTTTCCAATTTATTATTTCATATTTATGTTTTATTTAATTTGAGTACTTGAATAATCTTCTTTTAATTAATATTTAAGAATAATTGTACTCTTTTAACTATTTTTATTTTTAAATGATAAAAGTTTGTTGATTTTAACTAAATATTCAAACTAAAAATTAAAAATATGTTTCAATGAATTGAAGAAAATTTATTTTTTTAAACATTATGCCTATAAAAGTTATATATTGTGTTTTTTTTTTAAATATAATGAAAATTCACATAATCAATTCTAATTATATAAAAATCAATAAAATTAAAAAAGTATAAAATAAGTTAGTTTTCAGTAATAATAAATATTGATTAAATTAATAAATTAAACTCTTCTCTATGGTCTATTCTTATAATTTATTGGAAATTACGAGGGATGCCTTTGTCACCTTTTCCTAAATATTTTTGAAAAATAAAAATTACTCATAAACTAAGTAAATATGGATAAAAATCATACAGAATTAAATAAACTATATCATTAGAATTTTATGAAAACCTATTATTATAATTGTATTTTAAATATATCATAAATTTCAAATTTTTTAATAATATAGTTAGCGAGAGGAAAATGTATGATTTTTTTCAAAGATATTTTATTCAACGCACATCTTTGAATGTATATTGTTTTTCTTAGTGAAAAAACAAATTTTCTTTAAAATTATTTTTTAAATAAATTTTATCATTATATCGACATTCTTAATTTATTTTGAAACTTTATAATAACTTGATAACTTTCATTAAGTAGTAGAGAGTTTCATAATACTATATTTTAATTACTCTTTTGATCTTTTATCCATTTTTATTAAGTTTATGTTAAATATCTTTTATTTTTAAGTGGCTAGAATGTGATAGATAAAAATGATTAAAATGTATTTGAATTATGAACTACCATAAATACAATATTACCTATAAATAAATATATTATACTTATAAATCATTATTATTTTAAATTCATCTAGAAAGCATCAATCTCTATAAAAGTTTAAAAAATTAACCTTAATCAAATATCTAATCAATAACATTTGACAATTGCAAATTTACTAAATTTCTAAGAAATAAAAAAGCTAATTTAAATGATATGGTGTTTTGGGTTGATCAAGAAAATTAACATAGAAAAATTAATTGATTTAATTCAAATTAATAAATAAAAATTAATTAAGGTTATAAATTTCCTTAATAATTTTTACATTAAAGTTATTTTAAATATAAAATATTTCTTATACATAGAGGGTTAATTGTAAATTTAAGAGGATTTAAAGGTTCAATAGCAATTAAAAATAGCGAAGTTTCAGATATTTAAGAGAAATTCTAATATTGTTTTGAAACAACTGATTTTATTTTTTAAACTTAATATTTCATTCATTTTATATTATTTAGTTTGAATTTAGTTTTTAATTTATTAATATATATAAATAACAAACCTTAAATATATTTTTGAAGTAAATCTATATCATATTATATAAAATAAGGAACTTTTAAAAATTAATAAGTTAATATTTATAAATTAAAATTAGTATGGAGAAAAAGCAATTTTGTTAAATAAATTAAAGATAATAATTTTTAATTTAAAAATTACAAAATACAGAGTAAATAATCATTCTTGAAGGCAATTAAATTATTTTATTGAAAAATGTTTAAAGTTTAACACTAAAAATGTTAAAATGAAGAAATATTTTTTAAAAAATTTACCACTTGAATAATAAAATTATTACATATATAAAATCCAATTTTCTCAATTATTTTTTAATTTCTCTAAAAATTAGGACTATGTAAGTTAATTAATTATTTATAAATAATGATTTCAATTCATATGTAGATGGCACAATATAATTAAATCATCTAATATTTCTAAACGAATTCGAAATTTAATAATTAATTATAAAAAGCAAAATAAATTATAATAACAATTTGAATATGTAATAAAGATAAATTTAATTATTATAATTAAATGGGATCATTGGTAATTTCTAATACAAAATTTGATAAAATTTCACTTTCTGATTCTTTAATTAGAACTAAAGCTAAGAAAGACGATAATTTTAAAAATAAAATTGAGTTGATAAAAAATAACTTTACAAATATTTTGACATAGTACAATACTAATATACTGCATGAATTAATTTTAATTATTTCAAAGGAAAAATATTTAAATTAATAAATTTAAGGATTTGATATTCATCTCTAATGAGATTCTTTAAAGCAAATTAATTTATATATTTAATAGACTTCAATGTATTTTTAAAAAATCTTTTAAGCAAACTAAAGGAATTGGTTGTCTTTTAAATTATAGAAATTTATTGTAAAATACTTCTGTATAAAATTTACAATAATGCTTTTTAGAATAATATTTAAATATAATTGCATGTTTAAAGGGAGTATGTGTCAGTAGGATCTACATCTAAAAGCTATGCTATATGTTCAAGTAACATGAGAATATCTAAAAATAATTTCAAGAACAAAAAATATATAATTATGGTATAAGAAAATGTAAAATTTATCTTTATTTCATAGATTACAAGTTATTAAATAAATTCAAGAGCGTAATTGGATGTCCTATGGTAGATACTGGTCTGATATTTGTTTCATGTACCGACACTTTTGAAATTAATTACAGTGAGTTTTCTGAACCAGAAAAAACAGTTTACAACTATTACTTTGATAAGGTTATACCAAGAATCTATAATAAAAAATACTTTTTTTCTAATATATTAATGAATTCATTCTAATTTTACTTATTACCAGATTTGACAGATCTTAAAGAAATAGTTGCAGAGAAAGTTTCAAACACAATATACTTCGAATAAAATAATTTTGAAGAGGTTTTTATTGGATTAAAAATTCCAACTAGTTTTGACAATTAAGGTTAGAGTGATGGGACTTTGATTCAACTAAAATTAATTTATAGCTATGTAAAATTATGATGATCATTTTAAGTTATAATTAGTCCCAAATTATAAAAAAATATTATTTAAAATTAAACTACAAAATATCCCATCTGTAAGTTTTATAGCTTAAAATTTTAAAAATGTGGGTTAATTTTCTGTTGAACAGCTGCAAAAAAGTTATCTTTATATTTTTGGATATGAAATTTCAGTAAGGCCTGATTCAAGCATTTTAAAAATTATATTAATCGATTATAATTAAAATTTATAAGAGCAGTGGCAGAATAACTTAATATACAACAATCAATGATTAGTAGTAAAGGATTTAAAATCAAATAAATTTTAACATTTCACTGTTTAATACTAAAATCAAACCATCAATCTTAGTCGTGACGTAGACGTATCTGAGTGAGTTGACGTGGCAAATTACGTGACGTGGCAGTCATGAAGTAGAAAACTCCGAAAAAAACCATTCTCACTATTACCTAGTCTTCTCCCAAAATCAAGATGTCATCCCAGTTTGTACCTGGGGACAGAGCTCGTGAGATCCAACTAAATAACAGAAGATGGAGAAAAACGCTTACGGTCCCACCGCTGCTGGGAAACTTAATCCCTGTCCTTTCGCTGTGGTAGCTTCAGCACCCTAACCCGGTATGGGAGAAAAATTCATCGTTGGCTTCAATGGTTTTCGTCTTCTCACTTTCTAAGGCAGAGCGTACTTTCATCCTGCTCCCTATTACCTAGGAAACTGAACTCAAGCCAATAGACCTATCTAATGCAGGGAAATCTTAGGATCCAGCTCACTCGAAGAGTGTACGCTGACAGATTGAACCCTGCCGACTGGTCCCTCATGCGTTGCGCCCAGCAACCTTTACCTGCCCTCGATAGGCCTTAGTGTAGTAGAAAGCTCTATCAGAAAGTCTCAAGTGGTTGGTACCACCTAGCAATTAACTTTCTAATTTAATAATTAAAATTCATGATTGGAAATCTGATTTATTAATTTTTTTTAAATTAAAAAATATTAAAACTTTCAATTAATTAATTTAGAGCCATACTTTGATAATTTCTTAGCCTGCTGTCTAATTATAATTAAAATACCTTAATTAATAATGTAAATTGAATTTTTATATGATCAGTGGAGGTATTCAATTCTAACTCGAAAGTTCTACTTTCGATAATGTTTGGCTCATTGATAAATTATCTGCTTATCAATAATCAGACCGTATTTAACTCTTAATATATTCATTTTAAATTAATAAGAATTACAAATTATTTTACTATTTATTTAAAAGTATACATTAAGGGTTAATTCTTCATCTTTAAAATTACAACGGAGATATAACTATCATAGAAAATTAAACACACAAATTTATTAATAAAATTATATAATTTTTACTATTGGAAGTAAAAGTTCGTCGAATAGATTTTAGAATTTGATTGGAATGTTAAATCCATACACCTTAGAAAATTATTAAAAAAATATTGGAAATCTGTAAATTATTTTGTAAATATATTTTAATTAGAAAATATTTTTTAAATTAAAAATTTTTTCCCTTATATTTGATGTGGCAATCATTATTAATTTTTGCTTTTAACCATAATATAAAAATAATCAAAATAGCAAAAAGTTATTTTTCTTCTAAATTTTTTAAAATAAGTAGTATATTTTTAATATTCTATTGTAAGAAAATAATTTATTATTTTTGCCTAAAAACCATAATTAGTTAACCAAAAAAAGAATTCCCGTCTCATCCAATAATAAATATTTCTTAACTATAATTTAGGAATATAATTTATCTATAGTTATTTAAATTATGAGTGGAATCAATATTCAGAATTGTTAAAGTTTAGTAAATAAGACACATCAGTTTCCTGGGCGGGTTCAGGAAATTAGTTATTTAGCATGCATCATAGTTCAAACATTATTATTAAAATTATTTTACTTTTAATAAAATACACTTTAAAATTTGAAAATTTAATTATTAATTTCTAATTTCTCAATATCACATCATTGACATTTAATAAAGCTTACTTATAGCAAATTTTTATATACATTATTAAAACTCTTTTTTAATTGAATTGAATTTTTTTTAATTATTTTTGTAAATCTACGGATCAGTTAGTACAAATTCTAAAAATTTTTATACTGCAACAATTTTATCAGGTTATATTAGCGGGGAATCGACATAAGCTTTTGGTGATGAAATAAAAAAGATTACCCTTTAAGATATAAATTTTATTAAAAACTAAATAATCTAATTATTACCCGTAAAATTCACCTTTATATATTTATAAATTTGGGGGGGGAGTTTCCTGCCCCAAAATATTTTATGCACCCAAGGGGGAAGTTTCCTGCCCCCAAAAAGGTAGTTTCCTGCCCCATACATAAAAATATGTAATTTTTATAATTTTCAAAGAATCTTTATCATCAATTATGATGTAGTTTTTTTTAAATTTAGCTTCAAATATCATTTCTACCTTGATAATCAATTTAAAATTTAATGAAAATTACATTAATTAATTAAAAAAAAACACTTATTTTAGCCTTGTCAGTAATATATAATTTGATAAAGAATAATTATGTACCTTGAAAATTATATAATAATAAATGTTGTATAGTACATGGTTATGGTTATTGAAATTGAAATTTATTTGTTTCTATTAAATTTATTGCAAAAAACATAAAATTTAATGTTGGGGGCAGGAAAATGTCTGGGGGCAGGAAACTTTCCCCCCCCCTAAATTTGTATTGTAGCCATTTATTTGTTAATTATGAATTTAATAGTAAAAATTCCAATTTATTTAATGTATATATAAAGTTCGAAAATTGTTTCACAGACAATTATTTGCCAATGATCACACTTTGGAGTGGCCAAATGACACTGTCGAATGTATAGTTTATTAATAACTACGATTGGTACACTCCCTATATAAATTCAATTTTGAAAAAGAAAGGTTTGAGATTGTTTAAAGAAGATGAGTAATAGTTAAAGAATTTTGTTGCTGCACCTATATCTAAATTTATTATTGAATATGATATTTATATAGAGCAGAAATTGCAAATATATATGATATTCTTATATAAGAACTTGTTTAAAAATAGGAATTTTTTTTCATAAAATATATAATATAATAAAGTAAATTAATCTTTAATGGTTCCTGGATCAAGTAGCAATGATAAAAAACAGACTATAGAATCGTTTATTGATATTGAAAATTGCCTTTTCAACAATATTTAATTCTCTCAATTTGATCACACAGCTTTGATTTAAAAATTATTTTGCTTAGATTATTATAATTTTTTTATATTTAATTTAATTGATACAATTATAGCAAACAAGTGCTAATGATGATAAAAATACGTAGCCTCATCTGAATATACTGAACTCCAATTTTACTATTACATGGTTTATTTTAAAATATATAGATAATAAATAAAATTATAAACTACAGAATAATAGCATAACTAAGCCAAAAGCCTCTATTCTATATTTTTGGAGTTACTCATCAGTTTCAAATATTGTAGGAGAACATTCGAAATTGGGAAATTAATTTAAATTAGATTAATAATTAATTAAATTAGTGGCAATCATAGTTGGCTAGTTTAAACGTTCACGGGCTCTTTAGATAGGGAATTCAAATTTAGCTGCACTTTGTTATAGGTGGTACTATTTATTATTATGCCACGAGAGAGATAACTTTATTTTAATCTGAGGATATAATTTATCGTATTCAGAGAAGCTAAATAAAAATAGAACCGCCACTACAAAGTCCAGCTTAATTTGAGTTCCTATCTAAAGAGACTATAATTGTTTAAGTTAGCCAACTTTAACTGCCAATAATTTAATTAATAGTTATTCCAATTTAAATTAATTTCCCAATTTTGAATGTATTCCTATAATAACATCAACATCTACTTCTATAACTGTCTGATTTAAAATCTTATTATTTATAACAAATCTCTGATTAATTAATGCTATTATTAATATTATATTTTTAAAAAATTATGCAATCTGAACAACATTTTTATTCTCAGATATATATATATATATATATATATTGATTTTTCAATTATTTTTTTAATAGGTATATTTATTGATGTCTTTTTTTTCCTTAATTTCTTTAAACAATAAATTAAAGTAATTAAATTTAAATTTTATTTGGTTTTGATTTAAGAAAATACATTTACAAATGGAATTATAGAATTAGAAGTAAGTGTCCAGAGTCTTGTTATAGATAATTAATTATTATTTTATCATACTTTTTTAAATAGCAGCAATAAATAAATTTAAGGACTAATATTTAAAAATAAAGGAAATTAATAAAAAATATAATATTGAGACATATTCGCAAATTTATTTAATTTTATAAATATAAATTTATAAATATATATTAGAAAAAATAATATTCAGTATAAACAATTGAAATTATTTAACATTTAATCATTTATATGATATCTTTATAAATTATTCTTAGATAATTGCAAAATAGTTGATAATTATGGTAGTCAAACAAGTTTCTTATATCTATCCAGCAACAAAATTTATTGAATTCAATTCTATCTATTTATAAGAATAAACTTTTAAAAATTGCATATAGCATAAATATAATATGAAAGAAAATAAGAATGAATTTATTTATTTTAATATCTAAATTAATATTTTCAATAAGTTTACATTTCAATTCAGACTGTCCAGATGGTTCGCCGACTTACTAATTATATAAAGGTAGGGTGTCGAAACCCAGGGGTAACTGATAATTTCCCTTATAAATATCACAGTACATCCTTGTGGAGTTTGTATGAATTTTATTGACAGCACATAATTCGGAGTGGCTGCCTCGAAGAAAAGGCGTGAGTATTGTGACAGTGGAGTTTTGGGGTGATCACACGTAGATTTTAAAGGAATATTTATCAGCATAAATTACTCAGAGTATTAATATTTTCTATTAACTTAACTAACATGCTAACTAATTGACTAACTAACTAAAAATAACTAAGTGTACATTACTAACACCTTATTTACTTCAAATGAAGGCATCACATTTGATTTTATGAAAGAAAACTTTGGAGATGGTACAGGGACAGATGTAAAACTATATTATATTACTGAGTTATAATTTTTGGCATTAATAATTATGCAATAAATTGAGCAAAGAAACAGTAAATTATTAAGTAATTCTATTTTAACGTTATGGCCTTTATATAATAAATAGTTAAAGATTTACTAGAGATTTAAATAGAAAAACCAATTAATTTTCTGTAAGGAACAACAATTAATGAAGGAAATGTAATGCTAGAGTGACTCTAAATAAATTAAATGTAATAATATTTTATATAGTGTAATTATTATTTGAAGTATTCAAGAATCTATTAATTGATTCGAGAACAATCAAAATATGTTCCTCTTTGGTTATTTATAAATTTTGAATGAAAAATATAAACGATATTATTGATTTTAAGCTATAAAAAGGATAAAAGCACAAAAATTTATTAGCTGTGGACGAAGAAACAAAAAAGGGCCCATAAAAACATACTTTGCAATGGAATTAAAAATATTCACAAAGGATCTAATCTCTAAATATGATTTTAAATAATATAAATTAAAAAATTATTTCTTAACTAAACACTATTGAACTCTTGATAAGAATAATATTAACTGTTAAATTAGCTAAATTATTTGAGGATATGATCAAATTTATCAAGTAGTTAAAGAAAAAAATCAATTTATAAATCAAACATTTATTTAAATAGTTAAGATCTATTTATTATTAATTGAGTTCTTTCAATTTTCTTATAATGTACAAATTAAATTTTCGAATTCCCCTTTTTACCTCATCGTGCGTTTGAATTAATTTAAATTTTACATGTTTTTGATTGATAGCTTATACTTTTATCATGAACTTCATTCAACATGAACCATATATTTAGTATACTGCTCTTATTCATTTTATTATAAAATAGTTATAATTTTATATTTTGAAATTGACTTATTTCAATAATATGAATTCATTATTAAATAATATTTTCACTTTTTTAATATTTTAAAATGTGATAACTTAAAGAGAAAGACAATCATTATTGTAGAATACACTTTAAATTTGGAAATTAATTTAAATTTAAAATTACATAAATCAAAAATATTGGCTGTTAAAAGTGGTCAATTTAAACGATCTTGGGATCATTCGATAGAGAATTCTAAATCATCTGCAGCACTATTTTATCGCATTTCTAGATCGAGATATCTTGATTTTAATGTGAGAATATAATTTAATTAATTTAGATTGTTAAATTAAAATCAAGTTATCTCGATCTAGAAATGTGATAAAATAGTAACGCAAATAATAAAGTCCAGCTAATTTTAAATTCTCTATCGAACCCAAGATCGTATAAATAGTCCAACTTTAACTGCCAATATATTGATATACTTAATATTAGATTTGTATCAGTTTTCCAAATTCGAGTGTATTTTACAATAATTTTTGCTAACAAGTAGACAGACATTATTGCTTAACAATAAAAAGTATTGGTTAATTATGATTGATGCTTAAATATAATACTTTATATTATAATATTGTTGGCAATTGCAAAGTAACAAAAGTTCATTAAGTTGTAACAGGTGCATTTATGCAACTATTTGCTGGTTCTTCAGCCACTATTTCAAACACTTTATTTTAAGGTATTTATATCAACTTTTTCATTTTAATCTTACAATATAGATTTAAGCGCAAGATTTGTTTTTAAAATAACCTAGTTTAGCTAATTAAATTTGATAATCTAAATTTAATAAAATTTGCAGGTGGTATTACATTAAGTAGAAGTTAATTTATTTTTTTTGAGATTCATATTATTATAAGGTTTAATTAACATATAAGTAAGTTCAATATCAATTACTAATTGTACTTTTCGAAATGTTTTTGGGGTAACAGGTGGAGTAATAATTGCATCAGATATATAAAAATTCTCATTTATTAATAAGTTTATAAATTGAATTACAATAATTAAAAATTATTACATGATATATCTTACGCTTCAATTGTGAATTCGAAATTTCTGGATAACTTTGCCAATAATTTTGGGGTTTTGAGATTTTCGACGCAATCTTGGGTTGATATTAAAAATACTATTTTTCAAGAAAATTAAGTATAGAAATAAGCTTCGGTGTTAATTATGATAGAAACTTAGCCAAGCTCAATCGATAATTGTGACTTTATTTCACAATTTTTATAATAGTAAATATAAGTCTTAAGTATTTAAAAATCTCGATTATCGTAATTATAAATTTTAAATATATTTATCCTTAATCAAAATATTCAGCCGGCTATTGGGACTGGATTAATAAACATGTTATCAGCTTCTATGTTGACTATCACAAATTCAAGATTTTATGATAATTATTGCAATGAAACAACTCCAGGAATTTAATACATGCATATTTTAAAGAAAATATACATTGAAATGTAAATCATATTTATAGAATTAATTTCAATTTATGTAGTGTTATCTTCGGTATAAATTTTTAATTCAGTTTTTGAGAATACAAGATCTCGTCAGATTACAAGAAAATACAATTACTATTAGGGAAATTTATTAATATTTTAAATTAATTATTTATAAATTTCATATAAGTTGTTTCTGGTTCACTTGTTTACATTAATTCAACTTATTTCAGAAATGGAATTGGTCAAGAAAATAAAATCTATTTATTATTGGCATTTTTTGTTATATATAAATTTTTTTGGAAATTATTACTTATAAATTAAGAAGGTGGTGCTATATATCTTATTGGTTAATCCACTATTTATATTAATAATTGCACTTTTATCAACAATACAATATTTTATCATTAACAATTTAACATATTTCCAAACACTATTTTATTGTTTAAATATATCGATATGTGTGTTATTTTATTAAAAATACGGCATCGACAGGAGGAGCTATTTATAGTGTGTCATTTAAAGGGCTTGAGATAGTAAATAGCACATATTTTCTAGATATCTTTAATTTTTTTCAATTTTGTTAATAATTGTTGTATTTTATTATAAAATTAAAATTAAGTACAAATTTAGATAATTCAGCTGATACTGGATAAAGCCTTTATTCTATGAATTCTTAAGAGAGAGTCTTTATAAACGATACAATATTCTAAAATTTTAAATATAAAAGTATATTTCCTGTAAATTATAAGTAATTTATAATTGATCAAGATTAATAAAAAATATTCAGTTCAAACAAGTTAGCAAGTACCTTCCTATACCTACAATAATAGTAAAATTTAATAATAAATAACACACTCATGCATGCAAATCCCAAATCTAAAATCGAAGATATTTTATTTTATATTAATGAAACATATTTATTGATGTTACTTAATGTAATTAATAAAAATTAATTATTAATATATTAATGCACCTGCTTTGTTTTTAAAAAGTATCACTTAAATGACGATACAGAATCTTCAAATTATTTGCAAATTAAACTTTTTTAAATTAGAATAACTTAAATAATTTAGAATCTTACAATTAAGGACATTAAAAATAGCTATTTTGGAGCATGCATGATATTTTCATAGGATTTTTCGTATATTAAACAAGAAAGATTAAATGACTCCTTAATAATTTATTTATAGAAATTGTTATTAAATTAAAATTAATTATTTGACTCTTCCACAATGATTAAAAATATAAATGTATTAGTAAATATCATGTATGTATTATAGTTAAATTTAGTTCAAGTGTTAAGATAGTATATTATTATATCAAATTTTTCTCCATTTTTGGAGAAATTTATTAATTTCAAATGGTTTAGAAACTTAAAATACTTAATTCAACTTTTATGAATTGCTAAGGATAATTTGCAGGAGCAATTTATTTAGACTAGGTACAAGGATTGTTTATAGGTTAAAATAGCTACTTTATCAATAATAGGGGATAAAAAGAAGATGAAGCAGAGGGAGGAGCAATTAACTTTGGATGTTTATATAAATAAACAAATCGGTTAATGTTTAAATATAATAAAAATATTATAAATCTTAAAAAAATAGAACATAAGAAAAATTAAATTCTGATATTATAATTATTATAAATATGAATTATATTTCTTAGTAAAATTTGAAATAATGTAAAATAAATAGAATTTTAAATAAAAGTCCACTTATTTGATAATAATAGAATATGCTAAAATTATCACAATTAAAGCAAAATAATCCTAAATTGTAATATACTTAATAATTTATTTATATTAAATTTTATTTCTCCAATTTAATTACTCTAAAGGAATAATTATAATAAAACTGAAAACTCATTTTTGAATTATAATTTTTTTAACTTTTTCTGTGCTTAAAATACTGATAGTTTCCAGTTTTTTCCAAATGGAAATAGTGCGAGATATTGTTCGCTTTTCTTAGATTAAGTTACGTTCTTAAACAACACATAAAAAAACCATATTTAATATTAAAAATTACATATTTTAATTATTTTTAAATATGTTTTTTTTCCAACACATCTAATTATAATGGGGGTGCAATAAAATGGAATTATATTGAACCAGAAATTAATTAAAATTAAAATTAAAATTATTTTAATATTCAATATTTTTTTTAAATGAGCAACTTAACATTCATTAATAATAAAGCCCGAGTCTATGGAGACAATATATCTTTTATAATTTTATTATTAAATTTTATTTTTATAATAAAATATTAATTTTTTAATATATCAAGTTATGCCAAATACCTTACATAGCTAAACATAGATTAATTTAAGTAACTAAAAAGAGTTTTTGATTAAAATGATACAGAGTCTAGAAGATACCTAACAACTCTTTATTAATTATGATTTAATCTAATAGTATAAATTATTAATAAAAAGTAGGATGAAGTATTTTATGTAAAAATCTCTTGTAGGCTCAAATGATTAATTGCTAAATCAAACAAACACTAATAAAAACGAAATAAGTAATATTAAAGGGTAATAAAGTGGAGGTACCGCTGAAAAATTATACTTTACTTTGATTGATAAATATGGTTAGATAATGTATTCTGATGAGTCAAGCAAGCTATTTTTCTTACAAATATTTTTATAATTATTTGTGGGAGTTAATTATAGAATGCCCCTTTTTTGCCTCATATTTGAAAAACCTTTAATTCATCAAATTAAAGGTTATTAAAAAACAATAATTCAAAACTAAAATTAATTAACTAAATTGGGAGTAAAATCAGATTTAACTTTTGAGCAATTAAAATAAACAGGATATTTCTAACCTACTATAGAATCAAACACTCAATTTTCTATAGAGCATGGAATTTTTACAGTCTAAGATTTAATTTTAACAGGACTTCCCTCCCACAGCTATTGTAAGCCAATATTGATTTTTACTTTGTTATTTTCATATAGATCTTGACTTTAGCACAGACGGTATCAAGATTGATTATCCAGACACTATAGAACTTTATTCTACTAAGCCTTAATTACAAAAGTTTAACGTGACAGTGAGTTTGAGAAGCTGCATTGAAGGGGAAGAGTTTCAAGTTTCAGGAAAGTGTAAGTAATGTGAGGCTCCAGACTATTACTCTCTCCAACTTGTTGATAAAATTACGCCATGCAAGGAATGCTAAAAGACTAAATCTTACTGCGAAGGAGGAAATTTGATATATCCGAAAGCTGGATACTGGAGAAACTCAAATGAGAGTGATAACTTTTTCAAGTGTAGAAACGATGAAGCTTGCCTTGGAAAGAATTTTCCTGAAAACAATTTACTTGGAAAATGTGCATAAGGATACTCTGGAAAGATCTGTATTGATTGTGAAATAGGGTACTCAAGAACGGGTTCAACTTACAAATGTTCTAAATGCCCAGATCCAGCCTCAAATTCCTTCAAATTAATTGGCCTTATGTTTATAATGATAGCTTTGCTCTATTTAATGATTCGATCTACATTATAAAGTGCACTTCAAAAAAAGAATTATGTCTCAGTTTACATCAGAATTTTGACCAATCACCTTTAACTTTTAATGCTCACAGCATCATTTGATTTGAAATGGCCTGATTAGCTGTAAGAGTTTTTCAATTCTGTGAAACCTGTGTCTGAAGCTTCAACCTAATTCATATCTTTTGATTGTTTTATTGACTCAAGAAAAGAAGAGAATGATACATAGACTATAATTATCAATTAATATAACCAATATTTTTTATATTAGAAACCCTTTATACTAGAATCATTATGTGGAAAATGGTAATGATGGCACTAGCACCTATTATAGTAGTCATAGTTTCTATAATAACTTGGAGATTAATTTACTATTGGTACTCAAGAAAATATAAAGCTTAGAATTCTTAAAAGCCAAGTAAACAGTTAAATAGAGTATCTCATGTTCGAATAAGTGACTTTAATTCCACATAGTAATTAAATTAGAAAACCACAGACATTTTGTTATCATCAAATTTAGAGTAAATAGAATTCGATGATGAAACCTAGAATAGATCAGGAATAAAGAAGTCAGATTAACGCTTAAACTCCGAAGATTAAAATTAAGGTGAATCTATTACTAAAGTATAGAATGATACCCTATATTAATAAAGTTAGCACGAAGATTATAAAAGACTTAAAGAGCTCTTTCAAGAAACCCAAAATAAATCCATTTCATCGATTATTATTATCCTGTTTTTGATTCATCCTACCATCACAAATGAGCTGTTTAACCAGTTCAAGTAAGATTTTAGAAAAATGTGTTTAAACCTTTTTTAGTTGCTAAGATATAGATGGTACAAAACGGCTTTATGATGATTTAGAGATTACATGCTATGTAGGCTAACACTATTATTTTTCTTTAGGCATC
>ARYC01018706.1:0-55017 GCA_000711775.1 Oxytricha trifallax
TATATCAACTTTTTCATTTTAATCTTACAATATAGATTTAAGCGCAAGATTTGTTTTTAAAATAACCTAGTTTAGCTAATTAAATTTGATAATCTAAATTTAATAAAATTTGCAGGTGGTATTACATTAAGTAGAAGTTAATTTATTTTTTTTGAGATTCATATTATTATAAGGTTTAATTAACATATAAGTAAGTTCAATATCAATTACTAATTGTACTTTTCGAAATGTTTTTGGGGTAACAGGTGGAGTAATAATTGCATCAGATATATAAAAATTCTCATTTATTAATAAGTTTATAAATTGAATTACAATAATTAAAAATTATTACATGATATATCTTACGCTTCAATTGTGAATTCGAAATTTCTGGATAACTTTGCCAATAATTTTGGGGTTTTGAGATTTTCGACGCAATCTTGGGTTGATATTAAAAATACTATTTTTCAAGAAAATTAAGTATAGAAATAAGCTTCGGTGTTAATTATGATAGAAACTTAGCCAAGCTCAATCGATAATTGTGACTTTATTTCACAATTTTTATAATAGTAAATATAAGTCTTAAGTATTTAAAAATCTCGATTATCGTAATTATAAATTTTAAATATATTTATCCTTAATCAAAATATTCAGCCGGCTATTGGGACTGGATTAATAAACATGTTATCAGCTTCTATGTTGACTATCACAAATTCAAGATTTTATGATAATTATTGCAATGAAACAACTCCAGGAATTTAATACATGCATATTTTAAAGAAAATATACATTGAAATGTAAATCATATTTATAGAATTAATTTCAATTTATGTAGTGTTATCTTCGGTATAAATTTTTAATTCAGTTTTTGAGAATACAAGATCTCGTCAGATTACAAGAAAATACAATTACTATTAGGGAAATTTATTAATATTTTAAATTAATTATTTATAAATTTCATATAAGTTGTTTCTGGTTCACTTGTTTACATTAATTCAACTTATTTCAGAAATGGAATTGGTCAAGAAAATAAAATCTATTTATTATTGGCATTTTTTGTTATATATAAATTTTTTTGGAAATTATTACTTATAAATTAAGAAGGTGGTGCTATATATCTTATTGGTTAATCCACTATTTATATTAATAATTGCACTTTTATCAACAATACAATATTTTATCATTAACAATTTAACATATTTCCAAACACTATTTTATTGTTTAAATATATCGATATGTGTGTTATTTTATTAAAAATACGGCATCGACAGGAGGAGCTATTTATAGTGTGTCATTTAAAGGGCTTGAGATAGTAAATAGCACATATTTTCTAGATATCTTTAATTTTTTTCAATTTTGTTAATAATTGTTGTATTTTATTATAAAATTAAAATTAAGTACAAATTTAGATAATTCAGCTGATACTGGATAAAGCCTTTATTCTATGAATTCTTAAGAGAGAGTCTTTATAAACGATACAATATTCTAAAATTTTAAATATAAAAGTATATTTCCTGTAAATTATAAGTAATTTATAATTGATCAAGATTAATAAAAAATATTCAGTTCAAACAAGTTAGCAAGTACCTTCCTATACCTACAATAATAGTAAAATTTAATAATAAATAACACACTCATGCATGCAAATCCCAAATCTAAAATCGAAGATATTTTATTTTATATTAATGAAACATATTTATTGATGTTACTTAATGTAATTAATAAAAATTAATTATTAATATATTAATGCACCTGCTTTGTTTTTAAAAAGTATCACTTAAATGACGATACAGAATCTTCAAATTATTTGCAAATTAAACTTTTTTAAATTAGAATAACTTAAATAATTTAGAATCTTACAATTAAGGACATTAAAAATAGCTATTTTGGAGCATGCATGATATTTTCATAGGATTTTTCGTATATTAAACAAGAAAGATTAAATGACTCCTTAATAATTTATTTATAGAAATTGTTATTAAATTAAAATTAATTATTTGACTCTTCCACAATGATTAAAAATATAAATGTATTAGTAAATATCATGTATGTATTATAGTTAAATTTAGTTCAAGTGTTAAGATAGTATATTATTATATCAAATTTTTCTCCATTTTTGGAGAAATTTATTAATTTCAAATGGTTTAGAAACTTAAAATACTTAATTCAACTTTTATGAATTGCTAAGGATAATTTGCAGGAGCAATTTATTTAGACTAGGTATACCAATGGATCTAAAAAAAAATAATAAAAAAATATAAAAAAAAAAAAAAAAAAAGAAAAACGGATATTTGTTTATATATTTTTTTTATTAATAGGTATAAAAACTTAGCTACTTTAATCAATCATAGGCGCGCGGAATAAAAAGAAGATGAAGCAGAGGGAGGAGCAATTAACTTTGGATGTTTATATAAATAAACAAATCGGTTAATGTTTAAATATAATAAAAATATTATAAATCTTAATAAAAATAGAACATAAGAAAATTTAAATTCTGATATTATAATTATTATAAATATGAATTATATTTCTTAGTAAAATTTGAAATAATGTAAAATAAATAGAATTTTAAATAAAAGTCCACTTATTTGATAATAATAGAATATGCTAAAATTATCACAATTAAAGCAAAATAATCCTAAATTGTAATATACTTAATAATTTATTTATATTAAATTTTATTTCTCCAATTTAATTACTCTAAAGGAATAATTATAATAAAACTGAAAACTCATTTTTGAATTATAATTTTTTTAACTTTTTCTGTGCTTAAAATACTGATAGTTTCCAGTTTTTTCCAAATGGAAATAGTGCGAGATATTGTTCGCTTTTCTTAGATTAAGTTACGTTCTTAAACAACACATAAAAAAACCATATTTAATATTAAAAATTACATATTTTAATTATTTTTAAATATGTTTTTTTTCCAACACATCTAATTATAATGGGGGTGCAATAAAATGGAATTATATTGAACCAGAAATTAATTAAAATTAAAATTAAAATTATTTTAATATTCAATATTTTTTTTAAATGAGCAACTTAACATTCATTAATAATAAAGCCCGAGTCTATGGAGACAATATATCTTTTATAATTTTATTATTAAATTTTATTTTTATAATAAAATATTAATTTTTTAATATATCAAGTTATGCCAAATACCTTACATAGCTAAACATAGATTAATTTAAGTAACTAAAAAGAGTTTTTGATTAAAATGATACAGAGTCTAGAAGATACCTAACAACTCTTTATTAATTATGATTTAATCTAATAGTATAAATTATTAATAAAAAGTAGGATGAAGTATTTTATGTAAAAATCTCTTGTAGGCTCAAATGATTAATTGCTAAATCAAACAAACACTAATAAAAACGAAATAAGTAATATTAAAGGGTAATAAAGTGGAGGTACCGCTGAAAAATTATACTTTACTTTGATTGATAAATATGGTTAGATAATGTATTCTGATGAGTCAAGCAAGCTATTTTTCTTACAAATATTTTTATAATTATTTGTGGGAGTTAATTATAGAATGCCCCTTTTTTGCCTCATATTTGAAAAACCTTTAATTCATCAAATTAAAGGTTATTAAAAAACAATAATTCAAAACTAAAATTAATTAACTAAATTGGGAGTAAAATCAGATTTAACTTTTGAGCAATTAAAATAAACAGGATATTTCTAACCTACTATAGAATCAAACACTCAATTTTCTATAGAGCATGGAATTTTTACAGTCTAAGATTTAATTTTAACAGGACTTCCCTCCCACAGCTATTGTAAGCCAATATTGATTTTTACTTTGTTATTTTCATATAGATCTTGACTTTAGCACAGACGGTATCAAGATTGATTATCCAGACACTATAGAACTTTATTCTACTAAGCCTTAATTACAAAAGTTTAACGTGACAGTGAGTTTGAGAAGCTGCATTGAAGGGGAAGAGTTTCAAGTTTCAGGAAAGTGTAAGTAATGTGAGGCTCCAGACTATTACTCTCTCCAACTTGTTGATAAAATTACGCCATGCAAGGAATGCTAAAAGACTAAATCTTACTGCGAAGGAGGAAATTTGATATATCCGAAAGCTGGATACTGGAGAAACTCAAATGAGAGTGATAACTTTTTCAAGTGTAGAAACGATGAAGCTTGCCTTGGAAAGAATTTTCCTGAAAACAATTTACTTGGAAAATGTGCATAAGGATACTCTGGAAAGATCTGTATTGATTGTGAAATAGGGTACTCAAGAACGGGTTCAACTTACAAATGTTCTAAATGCCCAGATCCAGCCTCAAATTCCTTCAAATTAATTGGCCTTATGTTTATAATGATAGCTTTGCTCTATTTAATGATTCGATCTACATTATAAAGTGCACTTCAAAAAAAGAATTATGTCTCAGTTTACATCAGAATTTTGACCAATCACCTTTAACTTTTAATGCTCACAGCATCATTTGATTTGAAATGGCCTGATTAGCTGTAAGAGTTTTTCAATTCTGTGAAACCTGTGTCTGAAGCTTCAACCTAATTCATATCTTTTGATTGTTTTATTGACTCAAGAAAAGAAGAGAATGATACATAGACTATAATTATCAATTAATATAACCAATATTTTTTATATTAGAAACCCTTTATACTAGAATCATTATGTGGAAAATGGTAATGATGGCACTAGCACCTATTATAGTAGTCATAGTTTCTATAATAACTTGGAGATTAATTTACTATTGGTACTCAAGAAAATATAAAGCTTAGAATTCTTAAAAGCCAAGTAAACAGTTAAATAGAGTATCTCATGTTCGAATAAGTGACTTTAATTCCACATAGTAATTAAATTAGAAAACCACAGACATTTTGTTATCATCAAATTTAGAGTAAATAGAATTCGATGATGAAACCTAGAATAGATCAGGAATAAAGAAGTCAGATTAACGCTTAAACTCCGAAGATTAAAATTAAGGTGAATCTATTACTAAAGTATAGAATGATACCCTATATTAATAAAGTTAGCACGAAGATTATAAAAGACTTAAAGAGCTCTTTCAAGAAACCCAAAATAAATCCATTTCATCGATTATTATTATCCTGTTTTTGATTCATCCTACCATCACAAATGAGCTGTTTAACCAGTTCAAGTAAGATTTTAGAAAAATGTGTTTAAACCTTTTTTAGTTGCTAAGATATAGATGGTACAAAACGGCTTTATGATGATTTAGAGATTACATGCTATGTAGGCTAACACTATTATTTTTCTTTAGGCATCGCTTTGCCAGGAATTATTATTTGGAGTAACTATTTGAATAAATTTAACAATTTTTATATAGGTCTAGGAATTCCAACATTTGGCTGGATTAAGCTATCATAACATAAAGATGAGCTACATTTAGTTTAGGTTAAATAAACACTGGGCTTTTTGTATAATGGATATAGAGAACACTCATACTTTTGGGAGATGGTTATTATGTACAGAAAAATAATTAGTACTCAATTATAACTTTTTTCAAAAAAAAATTGGGCAAAAAATAGCAAATTTGCTTCTTATAGGCTTTATATATATATATATATATATAATATTTACAATAAATACGTTCCTTTTGCTAAAAATCATTGAATAATATGATCTTAAATAAGTGCCATTATTATCCTTCTATAGTTTTGCTGTCTCAAGGATTCAACAATTAGACTTCAAATTGTAAGTCCTATTATTTTAAATTCTCTTTCCACTGACTATGGTAATTAATTTTTAAAACTTTCCTATCTCTAAACCAATTTTATATGTTTATTTAAATTATTCCCATTCTTATTCTTGTAATATTATATTTATCGCTGTTTTCCTTCAATAATCAGGCAAAATAGTTTAAGTAAGATTTAAAGTTATATATTTAAAATAGGCTTTGACAATTCTGATATTTTTGGTATGCTGCATAGGACTTAATTCAGTCATGCAGCCATTTGCAAGTCATAACTTGAACAATTTGGAATAAATGTCGCTGCTGAGTTCAGCTCTAACTGTTTATTGTGGAATTTATTATATATTTCTTGTGTAAAACCTGAATAGAATTTAAAATTAAGAAATATAAATAAAATAAGTGCCAGTTATCTTTCCCAAACTTTTATAACATGCTAGATTAAAAAAAATGATAAAAAATTTTCCTGTTCAGTAGTCTAGGTGAACACTTTAAATTTTGTAATATATAAGAAATTAGTTTACTTGAATTAAATTCAAAATTGAATAGAAGTTATATACAATTATATATAGAACCATTAGCAAAGAAGTTCATCTTATTTTTTTTAACTTAAATTTATATGGTTTTATTTAATTATTTCTCCACATCAACTTTACTTTAGCAATTTCTAATGCATAATTGAGCTCAGAAAATGCTAGTAAGTTACAAAATATTTAAACATAGTCTTAGTGAACATGAGCAACTCATCAGAATTATTCCTATTCAGTATGATAATAATATGCAACATAATGTTTCTTTTGTACTGGGTTTATTAGTTTATGCAAGAAATAAAATACACCTTAAGAAGCAAAAATCATATTCAATTAATTTTTACTTTATTTATAAAAATCCAACAATCTACAAATACCTATATTTATTTGGAAACTAAAGAAAACTGGAAAAAGAGCTAAACTTTCAAAGATATCTCGATAAACATCAGGATTTTATACAAGATTTAGTCAGACTATCCGATTGTAAGTTATAAATAGATATATTTATGGGGGGAAGTTTCCTGCCCCCGTGCAGTTTCCATCCCCAACGGAAGTTTCCTTTCACAACATTAAATTTTATAATTTTTGGTAATAAAATATTAGAAACATATAAATTTCAAATTCAATTACCATTAACATTAACTAAGCAACTTTTAATAATATGTAATTTTCTAGGTAAATATAATTTTTCCTTGTCAAATTAATTAAAAACAATGCTAAACTACGAAAACACTTTTTTTATTAATAAGTGATAAGATTTTCCTTAAAATTTTATTTCTTTATCAAGGTATAAATGATATTTGATGCTACATTACAAATAACTTTATCATAATTGATGATAAATATTTATAGAAATTTTTTAAATTAATTATTTTATGTTCGGGGCAGGAAACTTCCCCCTTGTGTGCATTAATATTTTGGGGCAGGAAACTTCCCCCCCACATCATTTTATGTATAAAAATCATTAATAGATTTTTAAAAAAGAAAGAATGAATATTTGAGTGGGTACATACCAATTGAAGATAAAGAATTCAGAGCTTCCATAATTGGAATGTAAAAGTTAAAGGCTGAAGTAGAGAAAAGATATGCTCATTAAAATAGAAAATCTGTCAGATTTGATTAACAAGTACAAGAAAAAGAGTATCTATTTTTATAATATTTGTATCATAATGACTTCATTCTTAGACCAAGACACAAACATGATGATTTATTTCTATATCATTCTTAAAATTGATATTTTTTTAATTTATATTTTTAATTGATTTTGAAGAAAAAGATATCAGTCTAAGCGATTATAAAAACTCAAGTTTGATTTCTAAATCTTCTTAGAAACTAATTCCAAAAAAGAACAAAAAATGGGTTCTTGATTAAACATCAGAATTAAATTCTAATTACTCGTCATTAACTAGTAAAAAAAGGAATAAGTAAAATTTAAATGGCAAACAATCAATAAAGAGTTTAAATATGGGCAATTTAATATTTAATTTTTTAATGACAACATTATTTTTAAAGATAAATTAGAAAGCAAATAGATATAGATTTTTAGTGAACTCAGTTAAGCTATTTTTTCAAATTAATATTTTTAAAATTATGAGAGAAGCCATTTTTAAAAAATGAATTATCAATAGATTAATTAAATTATTAAATAATTAATTTCTATAATTATATCTAAACCCCATTTGAAGTTTTTAATCACTTGAAATGAGTTCTTCAATCTAAAGTTTAAGTGATTTTTAGAATGAATTTCCACTAAATTATACATAAAAGAAAGAGCATGAATATTTTGACAGCAGAAATATAATGCATAAAAATAAGAAACCTTTTAATTTAAAGGGAAAAAAGAGTCACTTTGAAAGTGAGGATGTAACTAACAGATTTGCAAAATCATAGCTTGTAAAATATGAAGATTAAAAAAATTAATAATTAGTTAGTAAGCAAGCCTCACAAGTCAATGTTTAGACTCCTTAATATACATCATTTTTAGTTTAATAAATCTATATAAATTTACTACTATTAATGTATTTTAATAAAAGAGAAAGAAACTCGGTAAAATAGAAACAGAAAAATCAATATTCTTTATTTGAAAATTTATAGAATTTATCTTATTTTAAGAATTAGACTTGATTAAATAAATCACATAATTTTATAGCAATATTAACAATTGAAGAACTTGTAAAAAATGAAAACAATGTATAAACACCAGAGAATAATTTTATAATATCACAAGATGAGAAGGATTTATACTCGCCCTAGTTTATTACTGAAATGCAGAGTCAAACTGATAATGGAAATCAAAGTTCAAATAACTTAATTGGAGAAATGATTGAAGATAAAAAATTAAATGAGATATTGGATGGTGACGTTGAATCTATTAATTTTGTAAAAGTATTGCCAAAAATATTTTCCAAATTAATTTAATAACAATTCATACTGCTTAAATTCTAATTTTAATTAAAATTTAATCAGATTAAGTATTAATGATTTCTAATTATAATTTGCATTTACAATAAAGAAGCCTGCGCATCCGAAGAAAATAAAAATATATATTAATTTTTATAATTTAATTTATATAAGAAAGGTAGAAAACAATCAATAAAATCAAATTAGAGCAAAGCTTAAGTAATAGATAAGCTTTTGGCAAATTAAAAATTTGAAAATTTCAGCTTTAGACAACATTAGTAATAAGAAAATATAATAAATTATGATTAAAGACATATAAGCTAAAGATATTAAGAATTACTAAAGAAGAAGACCAATCATAATGAAATTAAGCCTTAAAATCATTTAGAAATAACTTAAACATTTTTGAATTATCTTTTAATTTTTCTCATGTTTTTAAATCAAGAATTTTATTTAGGAGGTTTTATTTTTAATGGCAAATTATTATTCTTTAGCTCACAGTTTTAATAATCTGTGAATATAAATAATTAGAAAATTATCTCATGATTTAAATTAATTTTGTAGAAATACATTTGAATTAGGAAATTTAATTATAATTAAATTTATTATAATTTAAAATCAAGACAGTTAAAGTTGGCCAAATTTAAACGATCTAGGGCTCATTCGATAGAGAATTCAAAATTAGCTGGACTTTATTATTGGCGGTACTATTTTATCGCATCCAGGGAGCGAGATAATTCGACTTTAATGTCAGGGTATAATTTAATTAATTTAAAGTGATTTAATTAAAGTCGATCTCACTCCCTGAATGCGATAAAATAGTACCACCAATAATAAAGTCCAGCTAATTTTGAATTCTCTATCGAATGAGCCCTAGATCGTTTAAATTTGGCCAACTTTAACTGCCTTGATTTTAAATTATAATAAATTTAATTATAATTAAATTTCCTAATTCAAATGTATTTCTAAAATATTGTGTTATTTTATTTTTCTACCATTTAATATCTATATTTTAAAAACAACTTTAGTAAGTAAAGAAGTTTGTTTTAATTTTGTAGATAAAAATAGAATAAATATATTTACTTTGATAATTTTCAAAAGATTTTTAATTTTACCATAAAAAAAATTAATTTCTAACAGTACTAATCCATAATTTATTTTTTTAAATTTCATAATCAATAAATATTGAAAATTATATCAGTTTAATAAATATTTGCTATGATATAACTAAATTAAATGCATGGAAATAAATAATCAAATTAATATAATTCCTTGTAAGTTTTTATAAATTCTGATTTAGAAAAAATTCTTTACCTTAATAAATAAATCTTATATTTTTGTTTTGGGAATTAAATGGATCATTTATAAGATTCCTTCTCATTTAATATATATTTTATTATATATGTATATATATATTTATATTTATATTCCAACTTTAAATATGAAGCTGGTGTAATAAATAAATATAATATGTATTTATTTTAATTTAAAATTATGGTGAAATTGTTGCTAAGAGAAAAATAAAAAAGCAATAATAATATCTTAGCAAAGAAATTATGAGTTTAGACCTTGAATTAAATTGAAGAATTTTTTCTTTATTTATTTTAATATATTTTGCTAAATTGTTTATGCTTATATATATATATATATTAAATTCTTTCATATTTTTTAATATTAAATTTAAGTATTCTTTTAGATATCATAACTTTATATATAAAATTAATGAAAACTATAAACTGAAATATAATTCTAAATTTAGTTCATTATAAATAAAAACAAGTCTACAATAAAGTAATAGAATTATAATAATTTAATAGAAACTAAATTAATGAAGGGAAATTTAAAAAGCACAGTTAGTGGAAACAGGAATTAGTAAATAAACATGATTAATTCTTATAAAATACTATTTTTTTAGTAGATTTAATAGAATAAATAAAGTAAAAGAATATTTAATAAAGTTAGATTAAAGATTTATTTTTACTTTAATTTAATTTATTTGAATTAGATAATATTTAGGTTAAACGAACTTATGTGAATAATAATACCAGTTAATTTAATTTTTCTTTAAATGATACAAAAATATTCTTTTGTGCATCTTTTTGCAGTTTTTTCTTAAACATTTTATCATATGAATTGTATTTAAGGAATGTTAACATATCACTTTGATGGGTCTTGATATTTATAACAAAATTAATAATTTGAATATTTTAATTAATTATGTTTATTTTAAAAATAATATTTCTCACGATTATGACATTAGCTCTGGAATCTTGAATTAATTAATAATAATTTTTAAATTTATAAATTCTTATAATTATTATTAATTTATAAATCAAATGCTCAGATGCCTAATACAACTATATCAATAACATGTATTAATTAATATTGATATGACTTAAACTCATTATTTTTATTCTAGGTGCTAAGAATGAAGTAGGGATCTCGCCACTTTCGTAAACTTCACTGCAAGCTACTGGATACTGTTAAAAAAATAACATATATAATTTCTTAATTAAATTTAAAATGTAATATCTATTATATATATTAATGTTATGGTAAGTCCTTAGGCTGCCTTCATTTTTCAAATAAATTATCACAATTTAAGTCATAATAACTACAAAAATTGGACAATCAGATTTATATTCTATGACAATTTATCATTTTTTTATTATAAATTTGAAAGTTTGTGATCTGTATACCTTATAAAACTAATAATAATCTAAAAATAACTTTATTATAAATTTCTAGTTAACTTTTATTAATTTGTAATTTACAGCTTGCAGAGCACTCTTACCAGGCTGCAGAGCTTGCTCTTCAACTACAATCAATATAAATATTAAAAAATACAATCTATAAAGATATTATAAAAATTAATATTTAAATAAATTTTAATGGGATAGCAGACTTTAATATCTTGTGATGAATGTGAAGAGGGAATGTATAAGTACAAACTTACTAAATCTGTAAATGCTATACTTAAAATAAATATAAAAATTAAATAATCCAATGAAAAGATTTGAAAATGAGAATGTATATTTTAATTTTAATTGCAAATTTATAATGGTCCAAATTAGACAATTTCAGCTTCAATTATTATGATATTCAATTAATTATACAAAATGAAAAAATTTTTAATACTGTCACTAATTATTTAAATGAAAATAGATTTTTTTAGAGCAATAATGTCTGTGTAAACTAAAAGAAATTGTTTTTTTTAATTAAAAATGTATTTAATAACTTATATTTTACCAGACTGCCCTTCGGTTAATTTCTAATTGACTAACAACCCAATTACTTAAAAATGCGAGTTTTTGGGGTTCTACTGCAAATACGGAGACTTCTATAATGGCTGCAAATAATGCTCTCTTCAAGATTGTAAGCTATCTAGTTAAAACAATGAAATAATTATGAGAACAATTTTACACTAAAAATGTTAAATTATAATTAGATCAGAGATAATTTTACTAAATCTATTTTTAGAGCACTATATCGCCGGGAATACAGGCTTTATTACAACTATAAATGTGTTTTTTTTTTTAAAAAAAAAGATTGTTTCGCTTAGTTATAAGAAATCTTTAATAATTAATAATTTTTATAAAATAAACTATAAATAGCACTTTAGTGTCAGCTGCATCATTTGTGAATGGAAATAATTATCAGTTTTAATTTTCTAAATATAATTTGAAATTCAAGAATTTTATTGAGGTAGTAAGTTCATATATTATAGTTTTGTACATAATGTTAATATACTGAGGCAACAGTGCAAACAAATTAACTGAGTTACTTCTCCAAATTTTTTATAGTTTATTTTTATATTTGTTCTAATTTAGCAAAAATATGTATTTTTATTAATTAAAAATGCTGTAAGATTAACAGTTTTGAAAACGACTTCATTGTTTTCAAAATCTTTTATATTTATTGACATTAAATCAAACATATATTATAGAATTTAAAAGCAAATGTGATGCAGACTTATCATTACAGATGAGTAACTACTGCTACGAATATGTTAATAATAATTTTATATAGAAATTTACATAAAACTTAATTAAAAATAATTGGCTGAATGCTCACTTTGGTAAACTCCGCCCAGTGAATACAATTGTACTAAATGTTGGAATCAATATACACTGAATACTATAGTTTAAATAATTATTCCTATTTTTATTGATTAAGGATTTATTCTAATCATCCCCTCTATTTATATTATCAATAATTGCTATATATTTGTGATACAAGCAGTTTAACTCTGAAGACAGTAGGAGGATAAGGCGGAGGAGGCTCTTCAAAAACTTCATGTAATATTGATTATTTTTTATTTATAATATAATGTTCATAAATTATTTGATAGGTACATCCCAATCCTCAGCTTGTGATAATACAGTAAGCAATTGTAAAGAATCAAATTCCTAAAATCTCTTTAGTTATTTAAATAGAGAGGTTTTTTTTTATAAATTTAATTAGCAAAGTTAATTATAAAAGGGAATGTTTAATATTTTAGAAAAATTTAACATATATAGTATAAAGATTTTAAAATAATAAATTGGAATATTAAATTTGATGAATAGTGAATAAATCAATCCTTTATAAATTTAATATAAATTATGGACCAATTTTTTCTATAAAAAAAGAAAATTAAATCTAGCTAAAATGATAAAAGCCAACAAATATGGCAATGAAGGTTCGAGAGGGGGGAAGTTACCTGCCCCCAACATTAAAATTTATATTGTTTTGCAATAAAAATATTAGAAACTTATAAATTTCAATTTCAATTTTAATTACTATTACCTTAAAACTAAACAACTTCTATAAATATATAATTTTCTAGATACATAATTATTCTTTATCAAATTATATAATTAAAAAAATGCTAAAATAATTATTTTTATTAATAATTAATGTGATTTTCATTAAAATGTAAATTCATTGTCAAGGTAGAAATGATATTTGAAGAAGCTAGAATAAAAATAACTATATCATAATTTATGATAAAGATTCTTTGAAAATTATAAAAATTGCATATTTTTATGTATGGGCAGGAAACTTCCCCCTAGGGTGCATATAAAATTTTGGGGCAGGAAACTTCCCCCTCCGAAAGGTTCTATATTATTTATTGATTTATTTATTTCCTTTAATAGGTTAGAATTGTATAATAATTTATCATTTACAAAAAAGAGTTATAATGATGATAAAATTGCCAATAATCATTTCTGTTCTAACCCGAACCCCCACCACCCCCGCACCACCCCCCACCTCGATATAAATAATTTTTTTCAATATAATTTTTCTTGCCCTGCGGCAGCTTTTACAAATAAGGATATATTTTTTATAATATTCACAACATCTGTCAACATTTTGTGTACATGCTCCTATAGGAAAATATTTAAAAATCAAAACAAATGTTACTTTTATATATATTTTTTTTAATATTTTTAAATAAGAAAAATTTTCTGTAACATTCATATTATAGTACTTTTAATAAATTAATCAAAATATTTAAATAAATATACATTCCAGTTAAATATGGAATTTTTGGTTAGATGATTAAAAGTACAATAATATGAATGTTACAGAATAATTATCTTATTTTAAAATATTTAAAAAAATATATATAAAAGTAACATTTGTTTTGATTTTTAAATATTTTCCTATAGGAGCATGTACACAAAATGTTGACAGATGTTGTGAATATTATAAAAAATATATCCTTATTTGTAAAAGCTGCCGCAGGGCAAGAAAAATTATATTGAAAAAAATTATTTATATCGAGGTGGGGGGGCTCGGTTTGGGGTGAGGGGAGGGTGGTGGCGGGGGGCTCGGGTAGAACACATATCTAACATTGAATGAATTTAAGCCATATTATTTACAAGATTCATCCGCTTAAATAGTATAAATATGATTTGATGCAGAAGAATTAGTCTCATATAATACATTTATTTATTGCTAATTATTCTGTAATTATTTTTGAAATTTGGGTACAAGATTGACAATATTAATTATATTAAATAGAGAAATTCTATAAATAAAATACCGAGATCCATTAAAACCCTTGAAGTTGAATATAATAAAATCGAAAATTTACTTAAAAATATTTATTCCAAAGAATTAACATCATTGCTGAATATTTAAGGAGTAAGATTTTTTAGGAAGAAGGAATTATTTAAAAGGAAAGAATTAGCGAAATAATTTATTATTATACAAATATATGAAAGGTAGATTCAATAAGATTTTTATTGAAAACATTTCACATTGAGGATAGTTATCGACTACTATCAGAAAGCTGTTTTATTCTTGTCAGAATGTGCTGTTTTATAAATAAAACTCATAACCCTTATATATAGATGATACATTTTGTGTTTTTACATGGTTGTATTAATGCAATTGATTATTGTCTATTAATGATTTGCGGAAAATGTAGTCTCATTAACATTTTGCGGATGCAAATCCATTTTTAAGTATAAGAAAACTTTTAAACAAAAAAGAGAAAGAGAAAGTTTTTTGATATGTTAAGAATTATTAATAAAAAATGGTTATAATTAAAATCTCATAGATTATCTGCGAGAATATGAAAAGAAGTAACTCTCTAAAGGCTGATTCTAAATATATTTATATATTGATTTAAAATAAAAATACTCTTTGCTTTTACGATCTAGTTTATAATATCCCCACACTTAATATCTGAATTAAATCTTCATAAAATTCTTTATAAAGTATGCTATAATCAGACTCCTTAAAACAATTATCTTTTCATATTATAAAAAAAAAGTTATGTGTTCTTAAATGTTCCTCAACAAATACTACATAATGTAAATAACTTATACTTTTAATGATATTTATTAAGGTATCTTCTGTAGCCAGGGTTTCGTTTTATATAATGGCTAATGTTTATCAGTGTGCCCAGAGAAATATTTTGTAGAAATCACTCAAGACGATACCACGTTACTCCCTATAATTAAATTTTTAGTTTTTAATGATTAATATTTTTAATTGTAAAGCTGCTTCATGCTCTTAATGTGACACATCTTGCTATTCTTGCATAGATGGTTTAAGTTCAAGTTGCACCAGCTGCTTGAATGGATAGTTTCTTAGCATATCAATATTTTAAGCATTATTATGCTTCTATAAGCTATATAGTCCAATAGATATTTAATTTATAATAATGAAATCAAGTGTGTTTACACAATCTGGTACATGTATGGATAAAATTGCTTATACAGGCTCAACCAAGTACATTTCAATAACTTCGATAAGATCTGCCAGTCCTTCAGTAGTAATCTTAAAAATTATTTTTAAATATATTTTTAATGCATAACTTGGTTTTTTATTTTAAAAAAATATTGGTTTTTTTATATTTGGGGACTCATTCATAACTAAGATTAAAATGTGATATTAAACATACATAATATTTTTTTACAATCAGTTAAGATGAACAAACAACTTCATTTGATAACATATTTGATGCTGTGAATTAAGCTTATTAAATTGCTGCCCCTTATTCTGGGATGACAATTGAAATACAAATGAATGATCCCACTTATTACATTCTCAAGAAAGATCTATATAGTTACTTGTTTACATTTTAATATTTGAGGACAGATTTAAAATAAATGATATTAAATTGTAGATAAAAGAATTGTTTTCTATAAAATTTATATGAGAAAGATCTCTTGAAGGTCTATTACAACTAAAAATATAAAGATTTCATTAATCCTCAATTCAACCTAAAGATTACGTAAGCTAATAATTCCTCCAAGTTTTTATTTTTAAAACTAATTTGTATATAGATCCACTCAAGCTGCTAAAACAACAATTTATAATAAAATTGGAGGTATGTTCTAGATTCAGGTGCCTCTATCGCTTTCAATTGAAAATATCATAATTGATTCATCAGACTCAAAATAATTAAAATTTATATTTTACATAGCAAATAAATTTAAAACTCAGTAGTGGCCTGTAAGAATATTCTTTAAAATTTAATAAAATTCTCGCAATAGTTTTGTCAAACGACGATTGCCTTAATAGCGAATATACATGCTGTAGTTATACAGAATCTACTAATTCAATATCTTGCAATGGAACTGCAGATACATATAAAAACTACTTCATGTAAGTTTCATTTATTATAGCTCTAAAATGAAAAATATTTGAAAATTAAGTAATTCTTTGTATAAAGCACAGTTAAGCTAATTTCCATTCTTTTTAGGAATTAAACATGTCCCATAAGACCATATAACTCTATGTTTAATATGATAAATCACTAGCAATCCTAAATTACTTCATAAAAAGTTACTTTGAAAAATGTATAAATCTAGAATCTGTTTTATGAGATAAATTCTATTGTCAAGGTCCCTCTTTATAGTCCATATCATTTGCTTTTATTAGTTTATTTAGAAAAATTCATACTTTTTTACCCTAATTTTTATTGAAAAATCGAGCAATTTATTTCAGAATTTTCCAAAAAAATTCCCCTGTTATTATTTAAATTTACTTTATAGTTTTTATTACAAAGAATTATCACATTCTAATTTACCAAAGCACTTTTAAAAACATTGGAACATGTGGAGCTATAATAAGTAATGATTACTTGAATTCGGGTGTTTCCTACTCTGGCGATATTCAAATGCAATCTATTTCAATTGGTTATTATTTAACTACTTAAAATGCATATAAGGACTCTTTTACAAATATTTACTACAATAAAACGTACACTAATATGGCTAGGCAATCCTCTAATATCATTTTTCATACTTCAAGTTTAAGATTAATATTTATTTTTTAATTATAAGAAACTTTAACACTAATATGAGTTTAATTTAATTCGCAATTAATAATATACAAAAAATTCATTTTTTTAATTTTTTTATGAATAAGGTTTAATTTTAAGCATTTATAGTTAAATAAAAAGAAGTTACTTACTTTATCATTAACACTTTTTTTTTCATTTATTGAATTTTGATTCCCATAATTTAAATTTCCTATCATGATTTAATTCTCATTAAGAATATAAACCAAACAATAGTTTTTTATAAATATTAAAATAACATCAAGTTTCTAAAATTTCCACGCATTGAAAGTATTAGAAACAAACTTAACTGCAGTTTAAGATTCAGCTAGAGATCATGGCCTGGTACTATAATTAAGGGATTTTAAGGGTAATGTGCATTTTGAAAGCTGTACTTTTAAGGAAATTTAGTAACCAGTAGCTTCTGCCAAGTTTAATGTCAGTGCTGCAGATAAAAATAAATATGAAATGGAAAATTATATACACTATGTCATCATTGAAGATGCAAGATAAAACAATTTTTAAAAATATTTAATTACTCTTGGTTCATAAAATTATTATAGTCAATTTTTATATCTTATTAATCTCAAAGAATTTTTGAATAAAAAAACTATATAAGCAATTAAATAAATAAGTTTATCTGCAATTTTAGCGATTGATTAATTTAGTTGATACGCATGAAACTAGTACAGTATACTTATTTTTGGGTAAATTTACTTAAATTTTTGTATATGAATTTTAACCTTTTATAAATATAATATACTTAAAGAGCAATTCCTTTACAAACCTGTCACTCACCAATGCCCTAATTAAAGTTAAGTCATCATCTTCGGAGTAAACTAAAGCAATTTTATTTTAATTAAAAATTTCGTTAGAAATTGTAATTTAAAGCAAGAGTAAATATTTGTTAAGTATTTTTGAATTTAAGTTTATATGATCTATACGATATTAAGCGAGTATAATCAAAATGAGGAGATCGTTATAAATAAATCAAAAATGAGATGAATTAGCATTATGTTCTAATCAAATTTTACTAATGTTTTTTCAACTGTAGTTATTTCGAATTAATTTCATGTGTTTTTTTATTATTCTTCATTTTATTAATCAAACGTGTATTATTCTGATAATTAATTTTCCTAAACTTTTCCAAATCATTTCTATTTTAGGGCATCAAAGTAGTTGTAGCTGTAGTAATCTTTAAGTTTCTTAATTAAATTTTCTTAGATATCTTCATCATATCTTCAGGATATCTTCAGGGTATCTTCCTCAAAAATCAAAAAGTTCAAAAATATTAAAATTAACAATAATTACAGCAATAATAGCAGTAGCAATAGCAATAACAGCAGTAATAAAATCTAAATTAGCTATAATTAGAATTCAGGGATTTTTAACAAAAAATCTAATTTTTCAAAAATTTCTAGTCTAAAGTCTCAATGTTAAGGATGATAATATAAGTGATGATGAAAATGGAGAATAAAATCAAAGATTTTAAGAATTTTTAAATTCTCAGGAATTTAAAACTGAATTCTAATTATAGCTAATTTTGATTTTATTACTGCTGTTATTGCTATTGCTACTGCTATTATTGCTGTAATTATTGTTAATTTTAATATTTTTGAACTTTTTTATTTTTGAGGAAGATACCCTGAAGATATCCTGAAGATATGATGAAGATATCTAAGAAAATTTAATTAAGAAACTTAAAGATTACTACAGCTACAACTACTTAGATGCCCTAAAATAGAAATGATTTGGAAAAGTTTAGAAAAATTAATTATCAGAATAATACACGTTTGATTAATAAAATGAAGAATAATAAATAAACACATGAAATTAATTCGAAATAACTACAGTTGAAAAAACATTAGTAAAATTTGATTAGAACATAATGCTAATTCATCTCATTTTTGATATATTTATAACGATCTCCTCATTTTGATTATACTCGCTTAATACTTGAATCCCAACACATTTTCAAATATTACAGGATGCCTGATGGGCTAACGTGTATCTTGCATGTGGAAAAAAGTTTGTACTAAAGTTTATCCACAGCTGAGTAAGCTTTGCAATGTGGAGGGGGCACTCACATTCAATCTAATACTTTCTCAGAGATTTAATTTGAAAATAAATCTTTTAAAATGAATTAAAATGTTTTTTCTCATAATATCGAATAAGTATAAATAAGGCAATAAATATTTTCAAAAGATTACTGGCACTGAGAGTGTTGATATTGGGCTGATGTTTTTCGGGTGCAAAGATTTAAGCAAAGCTACGAGTGGATAGTCTACTTCAATGGAAGGTTTAAATGATAAATTTGGAGCTGACTATTAATATAATCACAAATTTACAGATTTATAAATAGAAGTATTTTTCATGTTAGTGTTATTTATTTTATCAATAGAACTCTTTAAATTCAAACTTAATAGGATTATAAACTTCTATGTAAACACTAATTAGTGGATCTACAACTGCAGCTACCATCTTTATTTTAAAATGCTATTTTTAATATATAAAAATATGGTTTAAACTAGTTTTCTGTTATATTTACTCAGTTATATTTTCAAAATGGACTCTGATTTTCTTATTATAAATAAAAAATGAAATCTCAGTGTATAGCGGAGTGGTAAGTGATTCCTTCAGCACTTCGTATACAATAAACAAATATCAAACTACTCTGAAGTATAACACTTATTATGATTGCACATTGGGTGTAACAATTCTCAGTAATGAGCATTACTATTTGGGCAGTCTCATAGCCACTATGGGTGTTATGGCCATTTAGTTTCATAAATAATGTAAATTTTACTTGCAATTTGAGTATTCTTACAAATAAAATTATAAGCAAAATCATATATTTAGTTAACTGGAGAAAATTATAAAAACATTGGATCATTTACTTAGGAATACTTTAATATTATTGCTTCTTAACCTTAAAGAATATTCTTTAAAATTATAATTGTTTCCATCATAAGACTATATTGCATTAAAATGAATTAATATTTCAATTAATGGAAAATCTATTACATTGCATAGTTTAGCTAGATCTTTCTCTGACCGGTTAATAAAAAGAGTTTCTGAGCAATACAGATAATAAAGGAGAATTTTTCCGTGGTTAGTATGGATGCTGTCTTTTCAGTCTAAATGCGATGATTTCTTTCAAACTATCGAATTCAACTTTCCAAAATATTTATTTATAATTAATATCCTATATTTATTTAATTTCATTTAATTTAGGGTTAAAATATTTGGAACATAGATAGGCACACCTCTTTTAGTTCTGATTAAATGATGGCAGTTATTGGATATTTTAAGAATTATGTGGGTACATTAAATATAGGGGACACAAGTGGCTCAACTTACAATTATTTCTAGAATATAGTTGGCATGTTCAATCAGCATGCTATAAAAATTATGATAAATTATGAGAAAAAAAATAAAAACTCATTATATAGACACACTTTCTTGGTTCCCAGGAAATACTGCTTATCAATATGCAAATAAATATTATCAAGGATTTTGTTCCCCGATGTTTTACTTAGCTGGTAACAATATAAGCACTCTTAATTTCTATAACAACGTATTCCAAAATAATTATGCCTACTAAACATGAATAAATCATAATTTTTCATTGTGAAAATCATTAATTTTTAACTCTTAAAATATGAGTATGTTTAATGTTCTGAAATAAATGCAAATTAAATTATAAATTTATTATTTGCCTACTATGATGATGTTTAGAGTACATTTGTTGCAAGTATAATAGAATTTGACAACACCTTTAAAGATTAAGAAACCACTATAACTTTTAAAAACATAAAGGTGTACAATAATTATTAAGTTTACGGCTACTACTACTTCAATATAGAAGGAACCTACATCACATTTACGAATGTAGATGTTCAAAATAATGGTTATCATTTCACATTTTTAAGCAACACCTACGATTCAAGTTACAATTATAAATATCAGGCGCAACCCATATTTTTGATTAACTTTGAAGCTTATGATTCAAGCAGCTATTTAAAGATTACTAGTTGTACTTTTACCAATAATACAGCCGAGAACACACCACTGTAATATATTAAATTATTAATTTTATATGTTTAATAAGGAATCTAATTCTTTATTTTTAAGAATTACAATGAACTGTTTTAGCTTGAA
Source organism: Oxytricha trifallax (assembly GCA_000711775.1). Taxonomy (NCBI): domain Eukaryota; phylum Ciliophora; class Spirotrichea; order Sporadotrichida; family Oxytrichidae; genus Oxytricha; species Oxytricha trifallax. The sequence continues at coordinate 21,544 of ARYC01018706.1, forward strand.
TCCTCAAATTCCTAATCTTAAAATACCTTTGCAGATTATTACCTCGTTACCTTATTATTATTAACAGTTTTTTCATATTTTATTAACTTTATTAATTTTTAGAGAATATTAATGAATAAACTTGGATAGTTGTACTTTTACTTCAAATATCGGGACTACTTCTTCAATCATGCTAAATTAAGACTCTGACTTGAATTTTAAGCTCCTTTTTTCATCTTGTACTTTTAAATCTAACTTTGCCACTAGTAAGTAAAAATATATTGTAAAATTGTAACTTAATAACTTTAAAAATAGACGGGCTGATTAAAGTTGTGTCATATTTAGAGATGCTTGATATGCTGTCTTGCACATTTAATACAAATACAGGGACACTTGCCAAGTTATTTTACTTCACTAACAATCTAATTAAATATATTGAGGTAAATTAGATATAATTTAAGGCCTATTTTACAAAATAGATTAGAAAAGCATCCATATATGAGACTTAAGTAGACACAGACGATATTTAAGAATATTTGCTTGAGGATCTTAGCACCTATTATCTGTCTAAACCATAAATGACCTTTAAATAATATTTTTTCTATAATAAGTCACTATATAAAATGGGTTTAACCAAGTTTAGCAATCCCTCTTTGATTGTTCTATCAGGTCAATCAAACTTTAATGTTACCGATTCTTATGTAAAATATATTCATTACGCTTATTATGGAGCTTTTATGACTCTTGAGTCATCCTCATCAGCAAATATTACGAATGTCAATGTCAAAGGTAAGCAAAATAATGAAGAATTTTTTATATAAACAAACTAAAGCTTTTCAATAACAAAAAGTTAAAATTAATTATTCTTCTAGAGCTTAGTGCGTATCAGTCAGGTGCAATATTAATGAAAAACAGCAATTTAACAATATCAAAAAGTGTGTTCGATACGTGTTAAGCATACTCTATAGGAGTTATTTCTGCATAGGATTCATCGTATTTGACAGTTGACAATACAATATTTGTTGATAATTTTGCAGTAGAAATAAGTGTATTTAAAGTGAGTGCTACTTCTGATATTTATGTCAGTGGATCTTAGTTTTATAATTCCAATTTTTACATTCAATAAGCATGTATCAATTTCACTATCAATAGATTTTGCATATCAATTTCAATATTTTAAATTATATTCAAACTATGTCACAAGTTAAAACTCAATAGGGCAATTTATTCAATCTAAAGGGTCTTCTATTAAGAACTCTGTAATTAAAAGCAACTATATTTCGTCTGGAGGATCTTCAAATACTTTGCAATTGATTTCCTCAACAGTGGTTTTTGAGTATTTAACTTTTAAAGATAATTAAGCTTAGAAAAACTCAGCTGGAATTCAAGTAGTACTCTATTTAAAAATATCTAGATATAGGGTCTTACATTATTCAGATGGAATTTTATTTAAAATAATCAAAATTCAAAAAACTCTCAAATGTGTATTTTAACTACAGTACATTCTAAAACACCAATCCAAGCACAGCTGCTACAAAAATATCTGGGGATTTTATTTATGCAATAAGTGACTCAAACATCTATATTAATAACACAAGTTTTCTAAATGGGAGAGCTAAAGATGGTGGAGCAATCTATCTTCTAGGTTACTCCAATCTTACTATAGAAAATTGCTTAATTTTAATTTTAGTTAATAGACCTATAGCTTTACAAAGAAATTTAAATGCTTCCTAATACGATTATATATTTTTTAAAATTCACATTTCAATTCATGTTCAGTGGACAGTTCAGGCGGAGCAATTTACGCTGCTTCATTTGATCAATTTTTAATAATAAATTCCCATTTTTACAAGAACAAAGCTGGAGTACAAGGAGATGCCATATATTCTTCGAATTCACTTGGATATATAAATATCAACTCTAGTAGTAGTTTTTACTCTCAGGCTTCTTCTAATTTCTTGTATCTTACTTCAATAGATTTATAATTGATAGAAAGTTTACATAACTATTTTTTTACAATATTCATATAAATATAGAAAGCGTAAACATAACCAATGTTACAATTTACTCATCAGCAAAAAACGAATCAGACTCTTCCAAGTTTTCAGGTATCTTCCTTGAAAACATAAAAACTTTCCGATTAATCGCAAGCACTATGAAACAGCTAATTGCAAACACTACAGGAGGATGCCTATATATCACAGAAAACTCAAACAACAAACAAACTGCAAATAGTGTGAGATATTTGATAGGTAACAGCACTTTTGTAAATTGCTCAGCTCTATAAGGCGGTGCGATATTTCTTTCAAATGTTTAAGGCGTGATGATAAACGATTCTTCACAATTTATCAATAACACAGCTTATATATCTTATCTGCAAGATTAAACAAGCTATGAGTATGGTGTGGGCGGGGCTATCAATTTCTATTGTTAAAGTGGTGGTAAGTCATAAATATTTTCTAACAAGATTTTTATATAGAAACTAAATGTACTTTAAGCATGGAAAAGGTAGCCTTCTATCAAAATTATGCTTAAGTCAAAGGTGGGGCTTTTAATTGGAATTATCTGGAGCCAACTTAGAAGAATTCTTTAAAGAAATAATTTAATTATTGATTTCTTTAGCTTTTATTAAATATGAAGACTTTGACTTTTACAAACAACACTGCAAAAATATATGGAAACTCAATATCTTCAGTACCCAAGACGCTATCCCTACTCACAGCAACTCAATATCAACAAAGTTAAGAAAGATTTACAACAAGTAATGATTAATCACTTCTAATGTTAAGAAGATCAATGGACAGCTCTAATAGTTTGTATACGCTATCTAGCTAAAAATCAGGAGGAAATTTAGGTTAGTAAAATTCTGATGTTAAACTTCTTTCATTATAGACCCTCTATACTTTGCACTTCTAGATAAATACTCACAAATAGTAGCTACAGATTTAGACAGCACTCTTTTCTTGAGTGCAATTCAAAACTCAGCTCTCTAATTCGCTTCAACTTTTGAGACAGTAACTTCCTTTGGAATATCTAATGGAGCTTTTGAAGTTAGCAATGTTGTGTTTGTGGGCACTCCAAACTCAGTTTAAACATTTAACATAACAACAGATGGCATAGATTTCAGTATTCCAGATAATGCGGCTTACTACTCAACTTCCACAAGCACTTCACTGTCATAAATATAGCAAAGTGCCGCTGTGGCTATCAATAAGCAACTGTAAACTTTGGAATATAAATAAAATAAAATTCTTAAAGTGCTATTAATTTATGTTACAATTAAAACTTGAAAATTATTTTCAACATAATTTAGAATAAGTTATAGCCATATTTTGAATTTTAGATTAATTTCATTTTTATAATTATTTAATATTTTAGCAAAAAATAATATCAACTACTATGTATAGTAAATTTTTAATATTCATATATTACCATAATAATAATAATAATGTTATCACATTGAGGTCTCTGGGGACCCCCGATCAATAATATGTTAATATATATAAGGGACTAGCCCTTTTATAAGTTCTAGTGATTAAAAGTTAATATGGGCATTAACTTAATTAAATAAAAATTGTTAATTTCCTTCTCTGTCATCTTCATGAGCCATTTCTTTTTCTTTCTGTTTTCCTTCCTCTGTCTTAACTTTGCTTGGAAGGGGGGCTCTTGGTTAATATTTGGAAGAGATATACCAACGTGTAATTTTTCGAGGGAACTTTGTTGATTTTCGTTGGTGAGAAGTATTCTCTCCTAAATGCTTCTTATTTGTAACTAGCCTTAAAATAGTGGGCTAAGTTAGTTGATGAGTTGAACCTCCCATTGTTGAAAGTGGGGGTTTACTCTTAATTTTTTGGAGTCGATGAGTCTTTGGAGTAATTAAAATCTGACATCTTCTTTTGAGAATTAGATCTATTTACTTGTTGTTAGTATCTCTTAGACTCTATCTGTTTCTAGTAAAATGTCTGGTCTAACACCATCAAACATAAGTTAGTATATGATTGCTTTATCATCTTTGATCAGATTCTGTTCAGTTTCTGTTCTGATGGGTTCTATAGTCGACTTTTACTCCCTATATAGTACCTATTTTTCCTCTTCCCTATTTAGTACCTTGGGTGATTCTTCGTATATCTTTGAGATAAGTTGGAGTGATTCCTCTAATATATTTGGTAAGTAAGCTGGGAAGATAGGAGCTTGAGTTTCCTACTATTGTGCGTCTTCTATTGAAGATTTTGTGTTTTAGTTGTTTCTATTTGAGTTAAAGTAGAAAGGTTTATGGCCTATTTGTGTGTCAATAGAGATATTAAAATCATCTCGTAGGCTTGTGTTAGTAAGTTCGCGGGACTCTATTGTTGGTTCAATGTTGGGATTTTGGTTTAATGGTCTCCGGGTGATGTGTTTTGAAGCATTTTTCTTCTGAGACAGTTTAAGGTTTCTGTAGTATCTGTTCTTGTACCTGATTTGTTCTTTCTCAAAAGCTTAGTAGGCTTCTTCCTAATCTTCTTCTTCTTCGTCTTATTCTTCAGACATCCAGTCTGCGTCTGTTTAGTGTGAAGGGAAGGGATAAGTTGAGTTAGCTGTGGGTTTGTGGATTTAGTCTCTTAGAGTTCTGTGGTTGTCTATTAGTTAGGTGTCGTCAATCAGAACTTGCTTGTATCTTAGTCTCTTCTATTGAGGTTGGAGCATCATCTTGCACCAATCAAGAGTTTTTTCATGGTCTAGAGTTGTTGTTTTGTTAGTATTAAGTAGTACCTGTCGTTCATTTCCATTGACGAATCTTCATCTGATTCGATGATTAGTTTGCTTTGTAACAAGATAGATTTACTGTCTTCAATGAACATTTGTTCGTCAGAAGATTCACTGTCGGTTTTGCAACAGTGTTCCATTTCCTAGCCCTTAGGGACTAGGTTGTGGAGAGAGTTTTAGATAGACCTGGTAAGGATTCGTTACATTATATCCCCAGAGCAAGATTCTATCTAATTTAATAATTGATTTTTCATATATATATTACCATAAATATTTATGTTATTCAAAAATCTTATTATATAAATTTAACCTTATCCATTATTAATGATTCTCTCTATATTTTACTTATAATTTAAAAAATACTTTCTATTTTTAAATAATTAATGCAAAACATAAATTCCCATATATCTTGCCATTAAAAAGAAACACAGAAAATCAATCTAAATAAATTTTATAGGGTATAAAATATCCTTAAGAGATTGTGAAGCTGGGGAGGCCTTACTATCCTCTGGAAAATGTTCAGACTGTGCAGCAGGACTATATCTATTAGAATCTCCAGATGAAGTAGTCTCATGCAAAGAATGTTAATCAACTGTTTCTTATTGCTATGGTAGAAATGAGGTGTATCCAAGAGCAGGTTATTGGAGAAGTAGCATATACAGTGATAATTTTATTAGCTGTAGAAATGATGTAGCTTGTCTGTAAGTTATACTTTCTTAACTCTTTATATTAGGGGTATGAATCCACCAGAGAATAATTCACTGGGAGCTTGTGAAGTGGGTTACTAAGGTATTCTATGCACAGATTGCCAGATAAATTACTCTCGTACTGGAACTTATGAATGCTCACTATGCCCTGATGCAACATCCAATAGTTTCAAGCTATTCGCTATATTCGTTGCTGTTATCTGTGCTCTAGTCTTTCTTATAAGATCAACAATCGCTGGTGCCCTTGAGCAAAAAAACTATCTATCTGTGTTCATTAGGATTTTATCAAATCACTTCTAGTTGCTAATTATTACAGCAAGTTTTGATTTTTAGTGGCCAACGCAGCTTCTCGAATTTTTCAACTCAGTTAAACCTGCATCTGAAGCAACGACTCAATTTTTATCTGTTGACTGCTTTATTGATACAAGAAGTAGCAACTCAAATCATAATATTAATTGAAGGACTATAATTTTTTTTCGAAATGTCAAACATCAATAATTAAATTTTTAGTAACTCTGATAAAGGAACAATAAGAGCGTTTTATTCTAAAACAATTATTCTTGCTCTAGCCCCAATTCTTGTAGTAATTATGTGCTTTGTAATTTGGGTTATTATCTTTAAAATCTAGGATTATAAGTAAAAGAACAAGAAAGACGAGATTACTGTTAAGCTTGAAGAATTTAGGGAGTAGAATGAATTACAAAGAAAAAATACCATAGCTTTGCACAGATTTAACACGAATTAAGATATTAAAAATTTGGGAGTTAATTCAAGCAAGGAGAAACTAGTAAGTATTAAGCAGTTTAAAGATTAATTGAGAAATTTATAGAAGTTTTAAATTTGAAAATTCTTAGGATATTTTTCAATATATCTTCAAAATTTTGCAATACTAGCAGAAGTAAAGGAAACATTTCTACTTAAAAACAATTAAAAATCTCGCATTCAGATGATGTAGATGAAGTTCATTTCGATAGTAAATCCCACTCAGGCAAAACCTAAAAAACCTCAAAACCCCTTTATCAACTAAATAATTATACAACTACTCCTCGCTAAAATCCAAATCAAATTTAAACTGACGGTTCTGATAATCAGAACCCCCATTTATTAACAGAAAATGAAGAAGAAATGCTTGCTCAATTGATATAAGAGAAAAAGGATAGGAGGCAGGGTAGAATTATCTCGTCAGTAATTATCATACTGTTCTTTATTCACCCTACCATAACAACACAAATGTTTAATGCTTTCAAGTAAGTATTTTTTATATAAATTTTACCTTTTTATCTTAGTTGCCAAGACATAGATGGAACTTAAAGACTTTACGAAGATTTGGAAGTTGTATGTTATATTGGAAATTATTTAAATAACTATTATAATTTGCAAATCAAAACGTTATATTAAATTAAATTAAAAATCATAAGTGGATAGCATATGGCGTAGCACTACCAGCCATAATCATATGGAGCATGGGAATTCCAGCATATGGCTTTGCTTTAATATATATGAAAAGAAAAGAGCTGTTTACTATAGTAGTAAAAGAAAAATATGGTTTTCTTTACAATTATACATTTTAAATATAAAACAAAGTCACAATGATTTTTGCTAGTTCTTACTTTAAAGAATCTTTAATATTTTATTGAATGGTTACAAAGAACATTCTTTTTATTGGGAGATATTTATCATGTACAGAAAAATCACGATTATCTTTATTTAAGTTTTTCTGGCTTAAGTGGGAAAAGTGGTATAAGCTCTAAATATTTTCATATTTATATAAATTCCCTTTCAACCCCCTATTAAGAACTAAGAATTCTCGATATTTACAAAAAGAATTAAAAGAACATTAATTTTATTTTTAGCTCTAGTAATTATTGTAGTTATAGTACTCTGCTTAGTGGGCAACACTTTCAAGCAGCCCTTTGATAATTACCACTTGAACAATTTAGAGACTCTCTCACTTCTCTCCTCAGCACTAACTATTTATTGCGGTATCTTTTACATAGCAGGAGAAGACCTGTGTAAGATATATTCTCAATGCCTCACCTTTTTTTATATAGTCTACCTTTCTGAAGATGGAAAATTGTTCTTGTTTGGAATTATTGTGGCAGTCAATGTGCTGTTCTTCCTGTATTGGTTTTTGAAGTTTAGTGATTAACTCAGGATTACTCTTAAGAATTAATATGAAAAAATTTGACAATGGTATAAAGCTTACTAAAAATTATTTATCACTCTTTATTATAATAAGGATTTTATGAATAAATTTAATATTAAGAAAAAAGCACCAAAAGTATATTTCGTTCTATTTCTCTGTTGCAATAAGAGAAGGCAAGAAAAAGAGAAAATTATAGATAATTACCTCATTAAACACAATCATTTTTTGAAGAGTTATGAAAATATTTGTGATTGTAAGAAATTTTTTTATTTAATTTAATTCCTTATAGATCTTGTTGAGAATAAAAACTTGTACAAAAACGGGTATATTCTTAAAATGAATATATAGAATTTTATAATTCTATATATATATATATAGCATAAATTTATATTATTCCTCCAGAAGATTAAGCACTTTAGCAAATCATTCTAAAGTTGACTCAATTCAAAACACAAATAGATAGAGAGAAAAATTATTAAATGCTTAAAAATAATCCAATTGAGAAACTTCTCATGGACAAAGAAATGAAAACTGCCATTAGTAAGTCTTTCTATATTTTCTTAAACATCATAAAATAAACCCTTTTTTTTTGACTAATTTAATGTGATCTTTTATAGATCAGTATAAATTGAGGCCAAAGCAAGAAAACGATGAGCAGATGTAAAAGATTTAGGGTTAAAAACTGTCAATAGATTTTGGTGGAAACGGAGAAAATGACATAGATATTAATGACGAAGAATAGAGTTCATATTATTAGGATAATTAGCATTAAATGACTAAGAAGAAGCTTAAGGATGTCTATGATTTTGATTAAACCTTTTCATTTTTGCATAGATTGATCCTTCAACTTATATATAGCTTGGAAAGTTTACTAGTCGTCATACGACAACGATAATCTAGAATATGAAGAAATCTAGCCCAGCTCTAGATTTAACAATCAGTTCAAGAATTTACTATAAAACTCCAAGTAATTACCTCAAACTCAAACAAATTCAGCACTTGGTCAGGCTACTATCTTCACAATAAACGAACTTCATGGAACTTCCTTGACTCCAGATGGGTAAAACTATCTGTAAATACCTATTATTGTAGGAATACATTTGATTTGGGGAATTAATCAAAATAATAATTTTAAATTTGTTGAAACCTAGGCAACATGGTGCTTGTTTGAAAGAGATAAAGAGAATTTGAAGTTAGCTGGACTCTACAACCACTCCTCTATTGTATTCCTGAAGCTAGATAACTCGACTTTAATTGTGAGTGATTTGTATAATTGATTTTATTATCAAAATTATAGTCGAGTTATCTAGCTTTAGGGATACAATAGAGGAGTGGTTGTAGAGTCCAGCTAACTTCAAATTCTCTTTTTCTCTTTCAAACAAGTACCATGTTGCCTAGGTTTCAACAAATTTAAAATTATTATTTTGATTAATTCCCCAAATAAAATGTATTCCTACAATAATAAAAATGTAAAAAATTAGAAAAGAGGCAGTAAAATATTACTGGATATGGATCAACAGTACAGTAATAGATCGAATGTCAATAAGACAAAACCATCTTCAGGTATAATATTCATAATAAATTTTTACTTAAAAAATTACTATATATTAAAGTTATAGAAGAGGCACATTAGTTCAGTAGTATGCCAAAATAGCCCCGAAAGAATAATTTGTGAAGAGTAATTCCCTCGCGCTTTCACTTTCAATGCCAAATATTAAAGATAACATGGCCACTAATTATTGAAATTTTACTTGAAATCTCTTTTAATTCAAGTATTATGCATTTATATTCTCTTTATAATATCAAATAAGCATCCTGAACTAAAACATGGGTGATGATAACAATAGTAACGATGTGAATGTTTTCTTACCCACTTCTAAAAATTCAATGATCACAACAGCTGATTAGAATTCGCAATTGAAAAATTCCTATATTCATCTTTAAAACTAGCAGCCAGACAGAGATTAGTAAAGAAAAGACTAAATCAAGAAAAATCTACAGAATTACAATACTTTATTGGCTAGATAGATGCACAATGAGTCTTTGGATTATGATCAAGAGGAGATAGAGGAGATATAGGAGGGATTAGCTGGGGGCACTGTCAAGAATATTGTACAATAAAAATAATAATTGAAGGTATTTTTTTTACTTTTAGAGCATAGTTTTATTAATTTATTCATCCTTTTATTCATGTTTATATCCAAGTATTTTTTAAGTTATTCAACTTTTTTATTTATTTATTTAATAACAGAAAACACAATGGGAAGTTAATTGGATCTTTGGAATTTTCACATTAAGAACAACAAATGACTAAAAACCCTCAAAGCATTTATCAGTAACGAGACAACAACGGAGATAAGTATGTTTAAGATGGTGTTGAGGATATTGATATTCTTCATTTGTCATTAGATTAAATCTATTTTTTGTTATGCAAATATATTTTCATGGAGTTTGGGAAATTTCTAATTATTATATATGAAACAAAATTATAGTTTGTTTAGATTTATTAATTTATAGATGAAAATAGCAACGATAGGCTAAATATTTATTCAGGGTAAAACGAAGTAAACAATCTTTACTATGGAGGAGAAGAAGACGATATATAGTCTAGTGAGAAAAGTTGTACTTTATTATTAATGATTTAAGAGCTTTCTAAATTAAACTCTTAATCTATATTTTTATAATTAAGTTAAGACCTGATAGAAAACCTAGAGAATTTCAGAGACGCCTTGAAAGACAGAAACGGCAGTGAAGCTTACGACATAAAGATACAAAAACGTCCATAAGCTAAAAACGGTGGAGGAAATACAAATAATTACATGATTGGTGCTATTGGTGGATAATCTATGAAAGCTAATAGAAATGCCTCCTCAAAAAGTCTAAATAAACTATTAAATATTAGCAAAAACATTAAAATTTTGACAATTTTTGTAGAACAATCGATTAATTATTATATGGTTTAGGTTGGGTAGAGAAGCTGCATCTTAGAAGCAAAGAGGGAAAATAAGAGATCATAAATTTAAGTAAAGGCAGTTGATGAAATCAGGCACAGAATACTCTCTCGAACACGATAAAAATGATCAAATATAGCTTGATGATATGATTTTAAAGTTTGTTACAAATATTATTTTATGCTTCTTGTATATTTTATTATGTTTAAATTTAAATATTGATATGATTGGTGAAGATTAAAATACTGATTTATTACAGAAGAACTAGTTCAAAGTTGATAGAGTTTCATTAATTTAGTATTATACCATTTTTAACATTAAAAATATTTATTCATTTGATAGTGGTACAATTATTTAAGACGAAGAGGAATTTGATTTTGATGGAGAATTTAATGACCAGCTCGATATATAAACTGATCAATTTCAAAACTTAGCTAAAAATTCATCAAGACAGTAAAATAAACAATAATTGAGTACTCCTGATGAGTACAAATTTAATATTAAAGAAATGAGCTTGTGATTCAAAAATAATTTAGAAATTATCAAAATAATGTTTATTTACCGCACTCTTTCAAGTACAATTGAGATTAATTGTGTGCATGAATTGAATTAATTTCTTTATGTTTTCAATAATCTGCTTATCTCAGCTACAGCATACATTCATTTATATTAGTAAGTAAGAAAAAAATTTGCCTAAATTTTGGAACTATTTGTCTAATTTGAATATTAGATGGGCAATATCAAAAAATGAGTTTAGTATTTTAAAATTTTAATTAAAAGTTAAAACTTTCCTTACTTCTCAATAGTACAGATACTTTTTGAATATCAGATTTATATTCAGTTCACATTTACCTAGAATCGAAGAAACAGACATAATAAAAGATATTAACAAGACAAATTGAAAAATGAACGAAATATTGACAACTCCTATTATCATGACTATCTATGGAATGATGAAAGCTGGTTTATTACATTCAAGAAGAGACTGTCCTATGTGTATGGGGCGAATGCTTTTCAATAAAGATATGATAGCAAATGCAGACTACAGGTGGACATGCTCTTTATGTTTTTACTCATTGGAACTTACCACATCGACACCTCTTAATGGCATCAAGTTAGATGAATTCGATCTTTTCTTAAGGATATGGTCAGAAAGTAGCGCACTCAAAATCACTTAGATATCGAGTGTCCTGCGTACATCACACTCTAAAGCACATTAGAAAATTTACAGATTTAGTATGGCTCACTATTGGGCTAGATACATAAAGCCTAGTCTAAGACTTCCAGGAGTCGTTGAAATTGATGAGACTATGTCTAGTGCCAAGAAATATGCTGTTGGAACTAAATTCCCGCATTAACGTTGGATATTTGGCATGTATTGTAGAGACACTCATATTTGTGTTATGTACAACATTAAGAACAGAAATCATTGGAACATTTATCCTCATTTAAAAGCCCATATAAACCCAGGAGGAGTTGTGGTTAGCGATGAACATGCAACTTATGTATGTTTATAGAGTGCGAAATCTAGATTAGCTTAATTTGGTTGGTATCACTTTTGGGTTGTGCATTCCTCTGGGTACTCCCATGAAAAATTTCCATTTTTGTTCACTTCAAATATTGAAGCAACTTGGGCAAAACTCAAAAGATAAAATACGGGTCTTAAGCAAATGAACACTAAGAAATAAATTGAGAGTTATGCAGATTAGTTTTGCCTTAGGTATATACTAAAGAAAGATAAAGTTTACCCTTTTGCCTTAAAGACTATTCGAATATACTTTGATGATATGGTCTAAAAATTTAAGCAGCTAACGAACTATGAGGAGTAATTTTACCCCTGTGCAGGTGCCCTCGAATTTTACTGTGACTCAATAATCAAGGAGGGTAATGAAAAAATAATGAAAGTTTTTAATTGCGAAAACTATCACGATCGTTAGTACATGAAGCTTTTCAAAAATTATGATGCAGATTAAATTCAAAGAGCGGGAAACTTAGAAGGTGTTATAGATCCAACTGTACTTTATTATGTAGAGCTTGAAAAGCAAAAATAAACCAAAATCAATTAAGTAAAAAATGTACTACTGCCTATTTGTTACGACTTGTGTGCTGATATAGAGGAGAATCCAGAGGAAGAACGTAAAAAAGACAAATAAGCTACAGACGCCTACAAATAAATAGATATTAGCACAATTAAATCACTTGGTGACTTGGGATTTGCAAGGCGGGTGCATGAAAAAGCATCAGAAAATGCGATTTGTGTAAATTATGATAAGATGAGAAGACCAGGATTCACCATGCAAAAATACTTAGCTACATGGTGATAGTATCACTTTTGTAAATTTAAAATTTAATTAATTTTATAAATTATTTATAATTAATTTGGCAATAAAAAGATTCAATCATATATATTACCAGTCTATAATACTAGGATAAACTCTTAAACAAATTTGATTAAAAAGATTTTTTTAAATTGTTGAGTTCGTTATTTCATAATGTTATTAGTTTGTAAATGGTTACAATTAGGAAAATAGATAAATAAGTTTTTATAATTGCTATGCTCTATTATAAATTATTGATTGTTTGGAAAAATTATATGCCAAAAAATACATTGATTTTGCAAAAATTAACTTTGTAAATTAAATAAACAAATATCTCGATAAAAACACCTATCTCATTTTATTGTAAAATTAAGATTGCAGACTTTAATCACATAATAAAACATTGCTTTATATAAAATGGAATCGTCCTCAATCCAGAACAGCAATAATGACGCCAATAAATAAGACTAATCTGTTGATATAATAAAGAAGCCTAGGACTACTTACTCTAGTCATGTGCTTAGAAGAGCAGTGCCCAATGTTAATATATAACTTAAGAAAGAATCGATCACAATGGTAAAGTTGAAAGTGCTTACAATACTCAAACTTCCACAAGGTCAACAGCCATCTCGCAGAGTCAAAACAGTAGATAACATTCCAAAGATTTTGAGTTTTGTTTCATAAAATGAGAACAAATTGAACACAAAATCTCGAATCTTAGATGGCGAAGCCAAGATGGGAAGGATTGAAGAGGACCTTGATGAGGAGGAAAATAAGAGTAAGAAGTCTAAACATCATCACAAAGGAGGAGTTAGTTCAAGAGTTGGGCATGATCATAATGATGGGCGTCAAGACAGTTGCTCTAGAATGGTTAATTTCTTTATTAGTTGTTTATTATATGGATGACTTAAGTTTGGGTAGTTCGGACGAGGGATCATCAGTAGATGGAGATGAGGACGATGAAGATAGAGTTTATCAACAAATCTTGGCATCTCAAAATTCTCCTTAAACTGTCGGATAAGTTGATGATTTAGTAGACAAGGAAACTATAGACCTACTGAGGGTATGTGCCAGATTTAAGTACCCCACCGAAGATGAAATCTCAAATAAATTTGTTAATTTTGGTCCAAGAAAGCGAAATAAGACTCTTGTCCTTGATATGGATGAGACCTTGATAAACTTGAAACAATTACATTTAATAAAATATATAATCATATGTTCTAAGATTCCAGTTACATTGGTATTTATAAAGTTTACATGCTAAGTTTATGACATCACCTGACTAAGAAAAAAACGATGATGGACATTTCACTATACACCTGTCAAGTAGAGATAATGAAGATGTTGTTAAAGTAAGCGTGAAGATGCGACCATTTCTAGATAATTGTCTTGAACACCTAGCAAAGATTTACGAGATTGCAGTATTTACTGCTGGAGAGCAATCCTATGCTGATGCTGTTTTGGACTACAATTGTTTCACACTTAATTTATTAAAATACGAAAGCTATTTATTATAGCTCGATGAAGGAAGAGAAATAATTCAGCACAGATTGTACAGGTAGCACTGTGTAAATACAGATTAGGGCATGTATGTGAAAGATTTACGCATTATAAGAGACAGAAACCTCTCAGATGTTATACTGGTTGATAACTCAATTATTTCATTCGCTTTCAATATGGATAATGGAGTGCCTATCAGTGGGTTTGTGAGATAGCCTAACGATGAAGAGTTCCTATACTTAGTGAGCTATTTGGAGGAGATTTACAGTTATCCAGATGTCAGAGAACATATTGCAAAAACATTCAAATTAAGAGATTAAATGGAAAAGCATTGCGGAACAAGAGGACATTGAATGATATCCTTTGAAATATATCGAGAAACGATTTAATTTTTTATTTTTGCTACTAAATACGTTATTGTCATCTTTACTTGTATAGTGATTTGAAGATATTTAGAGAGAGGATTAATCGTTTAGATTTGTATAAAATTTATATTATAATAGTAAATGGTGCCTAAACAATAGCCTGGCTTACATATGTCTGAGTCTTAAACTCAATTAAATTAACATTAAAACTTACTTCCACTCACTTAGTAGAATTCTTAATCAAATTACCCGATAATGCAAGATTAAAGAATGTAGCACATATCCTAAAATCATAACTCTATGTTATCCTCTACTAATATGCCCTAGTCCTCTTCTACAATGCTTCCTGGCCAAGAAGGAAACTCAGCAAATTAACATTACATGAAGTCTTAGTACATACTCTAGCAGTAGCAGCAGCTTATGATGGACCATAATATTCAAAATGGAAACAACAATAGATCAATGAGTCCAAACTAGATACCTCCTTAAGCAGGAGCCAATCAGAGTTAAAATCAATTGATGTAATATCAATAGCTCTAATAGTAGTAGAAGTAATATCAAAACATGATGAATCCCTAGAATCTTTCCCCGGTACCTAATATGTCTACAATCCCCGTAAATATGAGCAGTGTACCTTCACAGACAAACCTCAATTAAGTAAACTCTAGCCCAATTCATAACACTCAGAACTCACTTTAATATCAGCAATTTCCTTAATAACAGCAACAACCAATCCCTCAATTTTAATTCAATCCAGCTCAATTTATAGCTTCTATGCCTCCAGAATATCAATAGAAATTTGCCTTAATGACTCCCTAACAATAGTCGACTTTTATTTAATAGTAAAAGTACTAATACTAACAGTACTATCAATAAATGCTAGCTGCGCATTAAAATAGACTCCAACAACAGCAGTAAAATATGAGTGGCAATAGAGACTAGATGCAAATGATGAATTAATATAACCCTAATTAATATCAGCAATACATGCAATAATAGTATATGCAATAGATGCAATAACAGTAGCAATAGAACTAAATGATGATGGGACCATAAGGCTAATAAATACCTTAAAATGGGATAAATCCATAGTTTATGTCAGGATCGTATAATTAATAAATGTCCTCATAAAACTTGAAATTTCCTTACGATTAAAGTTTACAATAGAATCACATGTCTTCTCAGTAGATAATCCCACAGCAGTAATAGCCTATTCAAAATCAGTAAGTATAGCCCTAGTAATAGCTGGACAACAATCTTGACTTAAACTTAGCTGATAAAAAAGCTAAGAATTCTTCAACAAAGCAATTGGCTCAGCATTAAAACCCAAATTCTTCACAATTGTTACTCTCAGATTCGCTCTAATCAGCAGACCTTTAAGAGAGAAAAAAGCCTCAAACTGCAGTGAAAATAGAACAGTCTATCAAAAAGGCATCTGCCACAAAAGCTCCAAATCCTAATAAAAGATCGAAGCGTAAGCAATCAGAAGAAGTAAAAAAGGACTCAGAAACTGTTGCTGAGGAAGTAATAAAGCCTCAAAAGAAGAGGAACTAAAAAAAGGCAAATAAAAAAAGCAATTTAGCAGGTGAGAGTGCAATGGAGCATGTAAAACTAGAAGAAACTAAAGAAGTTAAAGATATCTCTCATATTCAATTTGAGGCACCTTAAACCTTTTAAAATATAGTAATTGATAATTCCAACTAGGCAGTTGTATAAGAAGCACCTGATCCCAAGAAACCTTTTTATACTTAGATTAATTTTTTTAAAACTAGCATAAGAGAAGAAAGCAGCTAATCAGAAGAAAAAGAATTTTTAAAATCGGTTTGAAAAATGTCTAAACGATCTCAAAGCGCTTAAATAGCAATAATTTTCTCAAGAGCCTCTACAACCCAGATTTGCCTACTACTACACAGATGAAATTTGTACAATAAAAAGCTCAAAATAAGAATATGAAAAAGGCCCAGAAAATTACGATTCATACGTAAAAAACTTAAGAAACTATGAATTATAGGAATAGATCAAGGAGTGGGCTAATGAAGACTAAATATTCGTAGATAAAATCAAGATTGATAAGAATCTAATGAGAAAGTAGGAAAATTTCAAAGATATTCTTGTAAAGAGACAGCAGAGATTTCTGGGGAATGAGCAATTAGAACAAAAGATACTAGGCTTAAGTAAAGTTTAATAAAATTCATAAAAAGACATTGCTGATTAACATTGAAATGGTAGAATTTAAAAATTATAACTTTTTAAAGAAATTAGAAAGTTTCAAATTGCAAAATATTAAAATCCTTGTATAAATAAGTGCATTAAATAATGATCATATAATCATCATCTTATGTTTCGTTTTTATTTTAAGCTAATTTTAAAAATTGCATTTTAATTCTTTTCCTAATTATATTAAATATTTTAGTAAATTTGTATATATAGCTTATAAACAGATTAATTATAACAAAATACTTCTTCTTCTCTAAAAACGTTTATTAAAATATACTCTTATAATTAAATTTAGGTATATTCATTAATTTTTTTTAATATCCTTGATTCAATTAAAATTGATGAATAAATACAACCCCAAAATAAACCAGCAGAAAAATCAAATTAAATATAGAAGAAGAGATAGAAAATGACTGCAGCAAGTGAATTATCAATTCAAAGTATTTTAAGATATTTAACCATATTTTTTAAAAGTAAGATCCAAATCCCTCAAGAGACATAAGAGAAACCAGACAAGAAGGCGCATGTAAAACATACGAGTAAGAATTCAGGAAAATCTTTGCCAATTCATGAGAATCTGAAAAAATAAGAAGACAAGATAACTTCAATGATAAATAATGATATATTTTCAAGAAACTTGGAAGGGGAGGCCTTGCCTATCTAAATGGCAGGTCACAACTTTAATGATATTGAAGTCCAAAAAGATGTGCAAAGTTCAAGTCAGGAATAGCAATTTTAAAATATTCAGATAAAAAATACTAAAATGCCATCATAAAAGACAACCTAAGTCCTTTCATTCAATCCAAACGACAATTGACTTATAGTAAAAACTGAAGAAAAATTATCATTATTTTTTTCTATATATCAGATGTGCCAGTCTCAATGTTAGTCTAATAAGAACTTAGCCAAGCAATGCCTTCTACAAATTAGATGTAATATGATAATTCACAATAAAACATATCGAGTTCTTTCCCTTTTAATACTTCTTCGTACAATATGCCATGCTAAATGAGTAGTGGCTAGAACTCTTAAGAAAGGCCCTCATAATAATAGCAGAGATCTACGAATAATTATAAATAATCATTTAATTATGGTCCAACCTTAATTTATTATCACTTTATTACATCTGATTAGTAAAAATTGCTTAAAACACCATTTAGCGCTAGTTAAATAGGATCTGTAGGGGGATTAGAGAGTGGGACAATTCAGCCATCTAATCCAAAAGGCTTCTCTTCATAATCTTCTCAAATTTACTGTATTGACAACACTATTGAAAAGGGAGAGATTCTTGCAGTAGACCAGCACTCACACAACTTCTCTTCAGACAGAGCCATCTCAGACAAGCATAGCTTCACTCAACCTACTGCCAATATTATACCACCTTAAAAGATGATATCAGGCTAGAATAAATTGGGGAAATCTCATAGCAGTAACAACCCTCAGTTTCAAACCTAGCAGTCTCAATAAATCTAGTAATAGTCTATGTAATAATAACAGGCAGAGGACACATCAAGAAGCAACCTAAACCCCACACATACATATAACAGTCATAACTTCACTGATGACGACGCCACTCAAAAAGCCTATAATGTGTATATTCAATAGCAAAATATGATCTATGGTAACAATTAAAACTCGATGAATAGAGATAATTCAAGGGAAAATAGTGCTGAAACATAAAAAATAGCATAAAACTATGTTAATATGAATCTTACAGGGCAAATAGGTGCCAAAATTTAATCTGATGATTATGATGATGATAATTAAAAGCTTATAAGTATTGTTATTTTTTAATTGTTAATTAACTATTGTAGAAATTCTTAGGGACTAGTTTTTCTAAATGGTCTATAAACAAATTGTAAATTTATTTTAAAAAATGTTGCTGTAAATAAAACCATATTAAGGTTTAAAATCATTAATAAGATAAAATATTTTTGCTAATAAGATTCTTAAAAAAGTGTGTAAATTTTCAATCAATCACAATTTATTTTTGATTTCATTCGCATTTAATTATTAATAGCCAAAATCCCAACCAAACTCCCTTTAATATAAGAAAAGTTAAATCTTAAAAGTATATTATAAGGTATTGAATAGTATTCACAATAATTTATCATTATAAGACTAAGTCTTTCATAATTAATATTTTATATTAGCATGGGTGCAGAAGAATCTATATCTACTCTCCAAAATAAAAATCAATCCTCTCTAGAGTAAGTGCCCATACCTTCCCAATAGGACGAGCCTTAACAATAACAATCCTACAAATAACACAGTATTATTCAACAAACGAAAAGCAAGTTGACTGAAAGGTAGCTCCCTTCACCACAGATATCTCAATACAACCCACAAAATTCATAGTAACAGCACGAGCACTAATAAGCTCTGCAGTAACAACATAGATTGGCTTAGCAGTTGTTCTGTTAGTAGTAAACTCCATCGGATTAGCAATTACTGTAGTATCCACAGCAATATCCATCTGACGTTAAAGGATAAGAACAGTTGTAAACATAGCAGCCTCCAGCGATGATTTAATAGTAAAATCATGAAAGTTAAGTACAAAATTTGACTCAGTAGTAATAGCATAATTCACAGCATATGTAGTAGTAAACTTAAAATTAACAAGCAAGTGGCTAGGGAAATAATGGACAGTTCTTAATGCCCTTCCCTGTACTGTCATAGTATCCTTAAAGCTAGATTGGTAGTGGTGGGAGCTTGACAAGCTTATAGTAACCCAGTTCAAATAGCCAGTAATAGTAAAATTCTTAGCAGTAAATGTAATGATTTAATTAATCAATAGTTATCTGTAGAATTTCCCAATTTAAAGTTACTATTATTTTAGTGGTTTTCTTTTATATTTTTTAAAACTTCAATTTTTTTAAACATAAATGCAGCCAAATATGCAAGGATTCTCGGGTTACTATACAAAATATTAGATTCAACAGCAATAATAAGCTTTATTTATTATAACATTTTTTATAATTAAATTTAATGCTATTAATTACGTTTAAGCCTACCTTTAACAACAGTAAAACCTACAAATGTAAAAATAGTCACAATATTAGCAGCAGTAATACTAAAACAGCAATAAATAGGATATAAGATAAAATGATTCAAATGAGTTGAATTGTGGCCCAAGTCATTAATAAAATGCCTAATAGAATTAAAATTTCAATTCGTAAATTGACGCTTAAAAAAAAGCCAGATCAAAGAATGATGAAATGTATATTTAATACAGGTATTATTATCTTTTTAATATGGTTAGATATATTTAAAATCGAAACAATATTATGTAGATATATATTAATAATTATAAATGTTGATGGGGTCTCCACAGAGTCTTTCTCTTGAAAATTTGAACTCAAACTCAGTGTCTAACGACTCATCGAGTAGCAATCTTATAAACTAATTCGGTAGTAATTCTCCCTAAGTGGGTCAACTCAATTTGTCTAAGAACTAATCTAATAGTCTAGTGTCTTCGCTTAATCAATATTTTACAATAAATAATGTGAACAAATCTTTAAATTATAAAATCAAGGGATTGATAGTAAAAATGGAGATTCGATGAAAAATGATCCCTACTAAAATTATTCATCACAGCAGCAAATGCACTATGATAAAATAAATTGTTTATACTATATATGGCAATTAAAAGTACAAAAATTTGGACATCATTCTATATTGTTTTATAGCCGTATCAGAGAAACATGCAAACAGATAATTCAGACAAAAATTCTAAAATAATTCAAATAAATCAGTAGCAGTCTCATGGTAGTTAATATTCACAGAAGTAGAAATTTGCCAATTAAAAGCAATATGGAATGGGGTAATATTGATTAAATACTCAAATATCATTTTATATGGAACTTCACATATGTATATTCATTAATTGTAATTAGCAATAAGAATAGTCTAGTTCTAATAAATAGAAATAGTCTAATTAATCACTGTAGTAGCATGTCATGCAAGGGCCTAATCCATACTCAGTTTATCATTTGCATAGCCAAAGATCAGCTGAAAGCAATTAGAATTCAAGATTATTATTAAAGTTCTTTCATAAAAATTCTTTCATAAAAATTATTATCAAATAAAAAAATATTGTAATTTTTTTGGGTGGGAAATTTTCTGCACATTAAATATTTGCAAACAACCTTTATAAATTTCCCATAAATTTCAATCTTAATATAATCTTTCATTAATTGTTAGATGATAGATTAATCATTCATTCAGAGTTTCAAATAAATTATAAGTAATTGTTATCTATGTTTTATATTAAAATGTGTGGGTATATAACACAAGTTTAAATATTACTCTAGTAATAATTGGAAACTTTGATTAAAATAATAATAATTAAGGAAAAATAAAGCAAAGTTAGGTTTACCAAGATACTCCCCTTCAATTTTTCTTAATTCAGAAAGTCAAACTTAAAAATCTTAGAAACAATACTAGAAGTAACAAATTATTCACCAATAGCAATAGTAGTAGTTATACTAACCTCAACTTAAAAATAAAAACCATAGCTTACCTTTAGAGATTTAACACCATCAATAACAAAATTTTCTAAATAATTATAATAATAGACAAGTTCATATAATATTTCATTTAATGGCATTCAATTATTTTTGAAAAAATTAGCAGTAATGGCAAGCACAATAACTAAACACTAATTCTGAATTAGTAAAAATTTTACTTTTAATTAAGTTTTTATAGAAAATAGCATATATTTTACTAATTATAATTAAAATATCAGCTTTAATATATAATGAATTCAAAGAAATATAATTATAATTTTTTATTAACTAAAAGATTTCTTTATATTTTTTACTTTATTTTTATGCTTTAATACAAGTCTTTTGAAAATTAATCTTAAATTATAAAAGTTACAAATTAAGTATAACATATTAAAAAACTAGGTCGTATTCTGTCTGAAGATTTAAATATATAGACTAACAATTAAAAAGTCTTTTTAAATATTAATATAATATTTTAAACTCCAAAATAGTATTTGAGGAATTCACTTAACTGAATTACTTTTATTTTAAGGTTTTAAGCAAGCATTCTATGCATACTTTTAATTAATTCTGATAGATAAATTATAAAATTTAGACTTGCTAATTGATAAAAAAAATATTTTATTTCCATTAAAAAAATAGTTCTCAACATTTTTATACTAAAACCCCGTTAGTCAATTAAGAATGAAGATTGGGGATTAAGAATAATAACATTAAAATTAAATTATAATTGGCTGAAATTAAATATAATTAGGCTGAAAACAAATATACGCACCCTGATTGGTTTATTTTATAGAGACAATTATTCGAGCCAATGGTTTTAATAATTAGCCAAAACTTTAATAATTTACGCCAATAATAATTTATTCTTAATTTTATTATTTTAAATCCCCAATCTTCATTCTTAATTGACTAACGGGGTTTTATAAGAAAGATCATTTATATTATAAATATTGACATTAGAAAGTAAAAAGCAGAGTTTCATTTCATCAATAATAAAATGTTTTGAACAATGTTATATTTTTAAAGTATATTTAGAATTTGGTCAATTAAATTTCTTTAATCTCTTAATTATCATGTCATTTACTAAAATAATAGGAATCAAGTACCTCAATAAACTAGCTAGATAAATAAAATTCCTCAACAAATAACATTTAATAAGCAATTTTAAAATTCTTTGTGTAAAATTCAAAATGTGATAAATTACTATATGAATTTATACTCTATATTTGTTAATGAAAGCACCAATTATTTCACATCGTCATATAAAAATTAACTAATCACAGTCTATGCAGAATTTGGCTTAAAATGGCTCTGGAGGCCTTGGAGGAATGCTAGATTTTGAAATTCCCTCTGTTGATGTTGTGGCTGCAGGAAGTCAAAATTTAAGTGGAGCACCTTTGTCATTAAAGAATAAATTATAAATAAATATAAGGTATATTGATATAAAATCACCATATTATCAAATGAATTTCATTTAGAAATATTCAATAAATAAATTGCACACTCCATACATGCCAATGAATTAGCTATCATCGAGAGAAAACTTATTCTTTTTTAATTAAAGCAATCAGTCTTAATAGGCAAACAGCCCATTTTTAGGGGGTGTGATTGGTGATATCAAGTCAAATAATTTCAAAAATATATTCTTATAAAGCATAATAAATTGGTGATATTTTTTTGATAAAATATATAAATAACGACTTTTTGATTGGATCAGATTTAGGAGACTAACAAAACTAAAATAATGATTTTTGATTTAATAAATAATTTAAATTTCCCCATTAAGTTTTAACTTTAAAAGATTAATAAATATTTTGATTTATAAGATAGGCATTTTATTTAAATTCAGAAAATAATTTCAAATTTATACTGTGAAATTTAATTGTATTATGTTATTATCATATTTATATGCTTACTTGAATAATAATAATTTAAAAAAAGATCTTAAAAATATATCAATACTTATTCATATTTTAGGTCTTGATAAATCTTTCTCATGAAATGAAGCTGAGGGCTGTCTCCCGTTTTATTAAAAATTTGTTTGAAAGTTTAAATTATTCTAACTATTTGTGAAAAATATTGCGTAAAGTCATAATTAATAATAAATAATTTAATGATTTTTATTAAAAATACTCTATTCGATAATTTTTTTAATTTCAGAAATACTTAAAACTTTCTTCTCTTGAATAACGCATCGTTTTAATTATTATATTAAGACCTATTGTTAATATTGCTTCATAAATTAATTTTTTAAAAAATCTACTTTTAAATCTATAAATTCCCATTTAAACATCTCTTTTAATTAGCTTTATAATTATCTAATAATATTTTAAGTAAGTATTTTCTTGAAAGAATTTCTTTAAGGAGACTAATTAGCTGTAATATCATGAGTGTTACTATAATTACTGTAAGAATGTTATGTATTATCGAACTCATTAAATAATTAAAATAAGAATATAAATTATGTCATCGTCTGATGGGACGAAAATGTCAGTGCTCGTATTTTATTAAGTCATATTGTGGAGTGAATATTCTTATTAGTTATTGCTCACAACATTTTTATTCATTTATAGTTAATGTTTTAATGGAGGTAAAATTAGCTTGAAAAGTAAATTCTTGAAATTCCTTTATTTTTTAATATGATAGTGATTCTATATTAAGAAATAAAATTTATTTAGAACAAGAAATTTGAAACTGTTCCATCAATTTTCCAATAAATAAGTATTTCTAAATTTTCATTTAATAAATAATGCTTTTTAATTTTAAAAAAAACTTCAAAAGTTATTTTTAATATGGATATACTAAATATATTTTTCATTACATCCTTCCTAAATTCTGTATACAAATAGGGATAAGTGGCGAATTATTTTTCTTAATGATAATTTATGATATAGATATGATGAAATTTTATTAAATAATAATTTACTATCCCCTTTTATTATTTCGATTCTTAATCGTCATCGTCAGAACCATAAAATAATTCTGTTTTATAATTACCATTTAGTTTAGTATCATTCAAATTCTATTATGTCCCTATAGTAGCATCTAGTTTTGAAAAATATTGAAATTACTTTAGATAAATAATTAATGAAAAAATTCATCTTAGCAAAAGGAATCATCAAATTATTTTGAATTTTTAGATTTCATTGGAGTAGGTGGAGCGACATACTTTTTAACTTTTTATAAGGCTTATTATCTTCTGTACTCCTTAATTTTCTAATTTATTTTATGGTTGAGCTTCCTAATCCACACTTTAATATTGAATAACAAATTCTTGGTGCTTAAGATAATCAAAAAATAACATACTATTTAATTTAGTAAATTAAGATTAAATGGATTAGTTGATTATGATTTTAATTGTCTTGAGATGATCAAACTTTTAAATTTTTATTATTTTTTATTAATTTTCTATAATGAGTAGGAGAATATTCATACCTAGATTAAGGATCGTAACATAAATAAGAACCTACCCACAAACCCATTTAATGTCATAGTCGATTATAATGTCAGAAAATAGCATAAACAGGTATAAACTCACTATCACTATATTATTTTTAAGTTGCACTACATTATTTTAAAATTGGCTTCTAAATATATTTATAATTGGTAATTTTTATACCCATCTTATAAATCAAGTAATGTATTTTTATATTTATAAATAGCAGGCATATTTCATTAAAAACTTCAATATAATTGCTATTTTTATCTTGTAAAGGTTTGACACCCAGATAATAAGTAAGTAAAAGCAGAGATATTAGTAATAAAGCAATCACTTATATCCCTGAATAGTCTGAACCATAAATCATTGTAAATTTCATTAATTTAAAAGCTAAAATTAAAGAAAATGATTGATTTTAGACTATTTTAAAAGAAATTAATGCTTTAATTTTTAATATTTTATAGTATAAAATATCATGATCACAGAAAATAAAAGCCTTCTGAAAACGAAGAAACTATTCACTAAAACGCTAAGCGTACTATCATCCCGAAGCCCTTCATAGAGGGAATTGAATTTCTTCTCAAAATTTTCTTGTTTAAGCATCTTTCGCTTTCTTAGTAAAAAAAACGTAATGGCAGGTGGAAAAATAAATATTATCCCTGTGATTACAATTGTGGAATAGTTGTTCCATGCATCAAGTCTCGTCTCAAAATTCATCTATAGTAATAAGAACAGGTTTAGAAAATTCTGTAATTTTTTAATAATTTAAACAGAAAATAAACACTTCTCTACTTACATGTTAAAGGTTTACTAAGGAACAGAGTGAGAGTTCAAGGTAACCCTCTAAAATAAACCTGAGGAAAAAATTCATATAAAATTTGCTCAGCAACCATTCATGTAGCTTTTTCAATCTAATATTATTGATGAGAAAGTTAAAATTGAGTATTCCTACCTTGCTGAGATATAGCTTAATATTTTGAAGAAAATTAGAAGTACTATGATGTAAAGCTTTATAACCAAAAGTAGGGAGAGTGTACCCAAGTTATCTATCACCTGCATTTAATAAAACTTCGCAAATTTATTATTTTATTCTGTATAAATACTACTATAAATCCCAAAGAAATAAAAAGACATATTTTAAAATTTGATATTGACGAATATCCCAACCCACTGAAATTTTCAGTATATGGCTATTTACTAGGATCCTCTTCATCACTGGTTCCTCCAATAACATAAGCAAACATAGATTCTGTGGGTAAAACATCCATGTTTGACAGTGATATAGTATAAGCGTAAAATAGCTGAACATTCACTGGATTATTCATGTTTATCAGAGGTAAATGCGAGATCATTTGGAATGAGTTTACTAGTCCCCAGAGATATTGAAATGACGTTGAACTATAAGGAATTGTGAAATAAGCTAGGGATTTTAATTTATAAAATTAAAAGTTAAGGGTCTTTGATCTATAAATCTTTAATCTTACACTAAAATTGAGATGGCCAAATTACCAAACATAGCTCCTTAAGCACTGATAGATATAATACTAGTCATAATTGCCAGTTAATCTGCATTGGCTAAGAAAAATTCAAGTTTAATTTTAGTTTATATTACCTGCATCAATTTATTGGGGAATGGCCTTTGTTATAGTATAGTTAAAAGGTAAAATGTATTTCACCTAGCGATCTGGCAATAAATGCGGTTTCAAAAATTTGACTTCAATATATATATATTATATCAAATTGAAATTATATTACATTCCCACATAGTATAATATTTTAATAAGAAAATATAATCTTTGTCCTATATTTGTAAAAAGTAAACTATTATAATATGTATTTTACCGATCCAACCGATATTTTCTTGATATCTTTAAATTATAACTGAATTTTCATATATTAGCCGTCTATACTAATGACGCTATAATTAGTTTCCTCATATTTATAAGAATTAGCGTATTTCACTCTTATCAACATTTTATATTCTAAATTAGAATTATTACGAGTTTATATCATAAGGTAGAATTTGCGAAAGCCTAGTGAAATTTAGAATAAATTGCTGATTTTAATTTACTTAAGTCAAAGAGCGATCTCTAGTTTGAGCTTATATAAATTTTTGCTCATCATATTCTTCTCCAGCATGCTTTCTTCTGATTCTTGCAAGATATTCCCCTCTGGTTCCTGATGTAGTTGCCTCCAAGTTCCACTATACTTTTTGTGATTTTTCTTAAAACTTAGCCACTTCTCGATTAGAGAACCATATCATCAATTTCCCTTGGACAAGGAGAAACTCCATTATGCTTAGTGCAATTTTAATAAATTTGGAGATATTTAAATTTAAAATAAGCATAGTCTTAATTATTAAATATCATCTTAAAATTAATTAAGACATCTCTATAAAAAATTCTCTATAGATTACAACTATTAGCACAAACATTTATCAAAGTCAATTAAAACTTAAAGAGTTATATTATGCATATTATAAATTTAAATATCTCCAAATTAATTAAAATTGCACTAAGCAATATGGAGTCTCTCCTTGTTCAAGGGAAATTGAAGATATGGTTCTCAAATCGAGAAGTGGCCAAGTTTTAAGAGAAATCACTAAAAGCACAGAGGAACTTGGAGGCAACTACATCAGGAACCAGAGGGGAATATATTGCAAGAATCAGAAGAAAGCATGCTGGAGAAGAATATGATGAGCAAAAATTTATATAAGCTCGAACTAGAGATCGCTCGTTGACTTAAGTAAATTAAAATCAGCAATTTATTCTAAATTTCACTAGGCTTTCGCAAATTCTACCTTAATTATGAGAATATGGATAAACATAATGGATTAATTAAGGTTGGTAATATTTATGTTTTTTGCTAAATTCATGCTGAATTTCATCCACATTATTCCTGTTGAATTTATGAAGGGTTGTTTAGCTTAAATTCTTTATAATTAAGAGATATAAAAATTTGATAAAACAATTATAAATGCTTTTCTTAAAACATCTTAACTAAATAGTTTATTGAGTATTTATGTGAAAAAAATTAAACAATCATTGTTTAAATTTTAATTTATAAATTATTTTGCCTAATATAAAAAATAGGGCACTAATTTATTCTTTGTATATAAGCTGTCAATTTTTGGCTGTCATTTTAAAATAAATTATATTAAAACTATAAAGAATTATTAATATTTATATATTTTGAATTATTTCTCTTCCACATATCTTCCTCGTTATTACTAAAATAATCTAAATTTAAGAAATAAATAAGATAAACAGATATTTAATAAAATAATTTTATAGTAATTGCTATATGAATTTTATGATTAAGAGCCATATGATATGTTTAACCGAATGGGTATTATAATTAAATGATATTATAAATTTCACCAAAATCCTTAAGAAAAATCAATCAAAGATATTTTTAAAAAAGTCATTTGTTTTTGCTTTTTATAATTAATGAAATTTAAAAAAACTTAGTTAATAAAATCATGTCCAATGTCAAATATAATGCATTTTCAACTGTTAATAAGAGTAATTATGATAAATTTCGAATATAACTTACAGAATTTATTGTAATTATTTTATAATGAGTTATGATCCAATAGTTGGTAACACTCTCAATGTAAAGTAATAAGAAGCATTATATTAATAAAGTAGGGATTATTTAATTGATGTAGTATTATTTAAAATATGATTAGCAGATTTGGGGTTATCCTAGTTATCATCACTCAAAACTACTTTAATATTGTAAGTATTAACATGCTCAATTAATGGATAAAATGTTAGTCCATTTTAACTTTCCTCTGTGAAAATAATCGCCTCTCCTAAGTCATAAGTTATGTTATAGCCATCGAATTGATATAAAAAATATATTGCAAAAAGAAATAAAATTGGTTGTCTTATATAAGGGGAAGAGGGTAGTACTCGGTGGTCATTGCTATCATATCTTTGGATGAAAGTGGCATCAAGAACATTGGAGGGGAGTTCACTCTTCCTTCAAGTTTAAACTACAATTTATTTTATTTAATATTCTTTTTAAACCAAATCCTGACTATCTAGTATGCTGATGTGTAGTTCTCCCCTATTATATGCAGTGTATACAAATAAATATTATTTATTTGTCTTTTTGCCGTTTTAATTCGATATAATTTTCATTGAATTTTCTTATTATATTCCAAACTTTTTAAATACAAATCGATTAAATCATTAGGCAGTTTGTTGGTGTCAACATGCAGGATAAGTTTAGTCACACCCTTATTTTATTCTTAGTAATTCTCAATCCTGACCCAATCTTTGTAAACATTATAGTCTTAGAGACCTAATTAATCCCCAATCACACTTTTCTTATCTATATAGTGCTCTATTTTACACCCAAAATTCATGTTATCTTTGAACATTGGAATTTATATTTGTTTTCATATTTTTATAAGAGTTTAATGTACACAAATGTTAATATTTTTAGATAAAAATTAGCTTGTAATTTTTTGAAATTAAACTTTAAATATAAAAAGTTTTTAGATTAATATTATTTTAAAATAATAATAATACTATTTGTTTCTGTCCAGATTTATAGTAGTACAGAAGATTTAATTGAGCATTTGGTATTATCGTTGCTAATTCACATTTATTTTTAATCTATAAAGTTAATTAATTTTTGTTAAAAATAATCATAAAACTTTAAACATATTTTATAATTTTGTAAAGTGTAAGACTGAGCAGCTAAGATAAATGGATAATATGTAGTAAGATAATTTACCAAAGTTTTTATTAAAAAATATAAGTATAAATTATGAAATTTTATGTTATTTATTATTCAAAGCTCTGGAATAATCCTTTATATCATCAACTAATTAGAAATATATAAAGTAATTGAGAGTTTAACTTAAAAAAATAAATCATTAAATTAATTGATGTTGGGCTATTTTGAAAATGATGGCTGTTTTTAGATAAAAATAAATTATTTCATTTTTTAATAAATAATATAAATTTAATTCTAAAAACAACATAATAGGATATAAATGTTTTTTATTTTTTTCAGATGATAAACAAAAATTTTCAAATAAATTTTAACATAAGGTCCATTGATATTGTAGGAATACATTTGATTTGGGAAAATTATTAATAAATTAATTAATTATAATTTAAATTCGTGGCAGTTAACTTTCTGGAAACATAGACAATATGGTACTTGTTCGATAGAGAATTCAAAATCAGCTGGACTTTACTATTGGCGGTACCCCTCTATCGCATCCCTGAGCGAGATAACTCGACTTTAATTTTGGCATTAAAATCAACTAAACAAATCACCAAAAATTAAAGTCGAGTTATCTCGCTCCAGGGATGCGATAGAGGGGTACCGCCAATAGTAAAGTCCAGCTGATTTTGAATTCTCTATCGAACAAGTACCATATTGTCTAGGTTTCCAGAAAGTTAACTGCCACGAATTTAAATTATAATTAATTAATTTATTAATAATTTTCCCAAATCAAATGTATTCCTACAATAATGAAATTTAGATTGCTTTATATTTTAAAAATAAAATAAAAGAGAACTATAAATTAAACTAAATATAATATTAGCTTATGAATTTTACATAATAACTCCGTATTTGATTATTCTATCAATATCTCTAAATTTAAATTAACATAATACATTTTATTAACTTGAGGGGTGAAGCTAAAACTCCATAGATCAATTAAGAAGCGAGAATTGGAGTTAAGAACAATTAGATTTAAAATTAATTATAATTGGCTAATATTATAAATAATTAGGCTAAAATCAAATATACACACTCTGATTGGATTACTTTATAAGGACAATTAATCGAGCCATTAGTTTAAATAATTAGCCCAAACATTATAATTATACACCAATAATAATTAAATCTTAATTAAAATGTTCTTAACCCCAATTCTCATGTCTTAATTGATCAATGGGGTTTTATATGTAACTCCATAAGTGACTTGAGTTGTCATTGTCGATAAATTTTGTCATCCCCATATACTTTAATTATCCCAATTATTTTTGATTTTTCACTATGATATAATTATATTTATAAATATATATTATTATTAAAACAATTTGTTCCGTTATATTGCTGAATTTAAATGTTTTTATCGGGTACAGTGCAATTGAAAGTAGTTCTATAGTAATTTTATTAATTAAAAATTAAATTATATTTTAATAGTGAATATTTTAAATAATTGTTTATAACTGACATTAAAAGCGCACAAGATATCGTTGTAACATATTTGGATTGGACTCTTTATTGTCGGAGAAATTGTTTCATAATATGTGAATATAAATATATATTGGAAAAATAAAAAGAAATTATGAAATAAATTCTTAAAAAATATAATGAATTTTTCTGACAATTTTAAAGATATTTAAATTTTAAAATTACCCAAATAAGTTTTTGCTATTCTCTATAATTCATAATAATTTTTGAAAATATTTTGTCATATAGATATTTATATTTTATATCAAATTTTTTTATTTATATTAAATATCACTATTTCTTAAATGTAATTGACAAATTTCACTCTATGAAAGATGTAATGATAGGTTAAATATTATATTAATATTTAGATTAAAACACTAATTTTTATCATTTTATATGTTATCATTGAATAAAATATATAAAAATTAGGATTGTTTCAATGAATAAATTTTTGCCATTACAAGCTTATTAAATAAATATATAAAAATTAGTTTTAATACAATTAAAGTTTAATAATTTTATTTTCTTTGAATTTTATATTTAAAATCTGGCAAATATGCATCGTTTTAAATATTTTTTGGTCGAATATTAGATTCATGGAACAATTCCTATGAAATATTAAACTGTATGTAAATTCTTGTTTTTACAAATAAATTTGTCCAATTCACATGTTTCTAAGATTTTATACTCCCCAATAATGAATTATAAAAATTATATTTATTGTCATAAAATTACTTTAAGTTTTTATCTATCTCTCTATCTATAATATGATAAATTAAAGGTTAAAAATAAGTTATCCATCAAAAGGATTTTTAAATTATTTTTTAACTTTTCAATTAAAATAGTGGTATTAAAATTGAATTAAACATTTTAGTTTAAAATAAAATTCTGTTATAAATATGATTTTTTTAATAATTTTTATAATAAAAAGCTCTATCTTTTTGATAAAAATTCATTGCATCATTCAAAACCCCAAAACCCCTTAATGAGGTTTATAAGTGCTTTGATTTGTAGGGAATTTGTTAGGGGTTGGTGTTATTTATTAAATGCAAAATAAAAATAGCAAGCTTTTGGAGTCTATTTATGATGAAGATTATATAGATTTAGCGTTTAAACTGCGATATGGATGTGATATATACAGTGAATAAGTCAAACCTGTACCTAATTATAAGTCAATTGCACTTCTCTTAAAGAGAAGTCCTTCAACTGTTCGCTCCCACTGCCTATTAACTGTATAACTAAAGCAATAATAGCTGAATTCAATGCCTTAGAGGAAGTCAAAGTTTCAATAGAAGCATATTGACTATCTTATTAATGAAAAAACTTTGAAGTATTGGGCTCACTTCTCTCTTGACCAACGAGCTATTATGTTTCACCGCTAGTTCCCTGAGTTGAAGATCTCTGCATAGTCTGTTTCTAACATTTATAAACGAAATGGTATCTCTTACAAAGGTGTGAATCGTATCAAGAGAGTGATTGATTTCACTCTGCCATTTTACAACAACAACTTAAATTATATTTATAATTAAATGCAGAGAGCCTAATAGAATAATATTAAGTTTATACATGCTGACGAGGCTGTGTTTACCTTCAACACTTTCATCTAGAAGTCTTGATATAAGAGGCATAGTAATATAGAAGTATATGACTAGAAAGTCAAGGTATAAACAATGGCAATTCTTGGAGGAATTAGTAAGATACTGGTTTAGAAACATATGTTATTCATCCTCGCTCTATTAAGACAGAGCAGTATATAAAGTTCTTAGAACAGCTGAGAGAGAAGTACCCTGAATAAGAGATAATACTGTTTGTTGATAATCTTTCTGTTCAAAAGACTAAAGAAACAAGGAAGAGTTATGAACAACTTAGAATAACGCCAGTGTTCAATGTACCTTAAAGTCCATAGTTTAATGGAATTGAGTTCTATTGGGGTATATTAAAAGGTAATTACAAGAAACTGCTGCTATACCAATTTATGCATGACCTACCTATCGATACAGTCGACTTTATTAAAAGCTCAGCGAAGAGATAGATAATTAATTGGCTTAAAAATGTGCTAAAGAAGAGAGAGTGAATGTATTTAATTAAGTTTTGTATTTAAGTTAATGAATATATAATTCACATTTAAAATTCTTTAGAGGGAGCTGGCTTCTCTTTCTTTTCTCCTACTTCTTGCTTCCCCCCTCCTAAGTTTCTTCTCTTGCTGCCCGCTCCAGCATCTATGTTCATTGACTATGGAGGGTAAATATTTGAAAAAAGTCTCTTGCTAACTTCAAACTTTGTCTGCTGCTTTCGCTCTCTGTAGAGCTTGCTCTATTCCTTCATCAAAATGATGCCAGTGCCAGATTTTTCTAAAGAGTTAACCTACAAATCTTACTTGAAATA
>ARYC01018707.1:0-28611 GCA_000711775.1 Oxytricha trifallax
AGTCTTATAAAATGGAATATTAAAGTCAATCACTCTCTTAATGCGATTGACTATCTTGTAAGATATTTCGTTCTTTTTATAATTGTTGGCTATCGATTAAGCAGATATGTGAAGCTCAGGAAATTGGCGATGAAACATCACAGCCCTATAGGCTAGAGAGAAATGAGCCCAGTACTTAAGAGTCTTATCATTAATAAGATATTCAATTAGATGCTGCTAAAATTTTAAGGGTCTCTTAGGCTTAGGATTAAGCTGCTGTCTCTTTAAATTCAATGATAATAAACAGTGAGACCTCACAGTTGCTGGAGATTTATGGAGTAGTTTTGCTATAGACGTATAATTCAGAACAGGCTTGAGTTATTCACTTTATTAATCACATCCATATCGCAACTTAAACAATAAATCTATATACTCACTGTCATAAACAGACCCCAAACCTCGCATATACTCACTTAAAATACTAATATTTAAACATTAAACCCCTACATAAACCCCATAAAACCCTAATAAAGTATGCACTAATAGTCTACTTTTATCAATCAAAAACTCAATCAAACTACTGAAAGGGTTTTGGGGTTTTGAATGATGAGTTTGATTCTGATGACTATGAGTCCTGTGATAGTGATTATGACTGTGAACCTAGTGAAACATGCAAAAGCTATCATCACAATAATATTAATAGTGATTATTTATAGAGGAAATCAATATCAATCTATTATATATATATTTATCTATCAAGGATGTGAGAAAGATAACAAATGCAAAGAGAAATATTGCTTTTCTAAATGATTTATCTAAACAATATATATTATTTACGATTATTTGCTAATCTAAATAGATTTTTTATACTATTAATAATATATTCAAACAGATAATGACTATAAGGAACATCAATAAAGAATCTTAGATTCGAATAACTATCTAGTATATATCTAATCTGTATTTGTTAATAAATTAATAGATAAATAAATCTAAAAATAAAAATGAATCTATAAAAATCTAAGTAAAATATGTAACCACCATCACTACCATAACTGACTTAAACTCAAAATTTAAGCAGGACAATTAGTAACCCCATACTCTAATTAGATATTCATTATCGATCATAAATCTTTGAAAATAAAAAATTATCATAATTCATAAATAAACAGAAAATAATTTGATATTAGTAAATAAAAAATGGATTACTAAAGTCTTTAGCATCAGTTCTCATTTAGGTAAGTAGCTTAATTTTTTCTAAATATCTTTTTAAAATCATCAAATTTATTAGCGCTTATCTTATTAATATCAAAGATTATTTCATAAGTACTACATTTTTAAAGATAAAAGTAGTGAATTCTCTATGATTTTTACTATAACTATCAATAGAACTGATACAATAGAGGGATTAAATATACTTCTCATTTTCATGCTACAAGACATATCTTATCAAATATTTGAGTATTAAAAACAAAAACAGTTGTTCGCTAAAATAGAACATTTTAGGAAAACTTGAAATAATTTAATGTCTCATGAAATAAAATGAAGAACAGTTAGAAATATAAAATGAAAAATGTGATTATTCATCGCAGTTTAAAGTTATTTTCGCACATTAATAAAATTTAGCTTATAAATATATTTTAAATGCCAGTTTGTAATTTATTTTGTAAATATTATTTCCCGATATTTTGTATTTTATCAATAATTATTAATTTTTAAAATAAAGAGTTTTTTTTCACTTTTCAATGCAAAATTGAAATATTTGAGGTAATTTTTTTTCATATTATAAACAATAAAAAAATTACAAGTAAAAAAAAAAGATTTTCTAGTATAAGTAAATGGTTTTAAATCTAAGCAGATCATATGGCTTGGCAGTAAAACATAAGAAGAGAAAGATCACATCAGAAAAACAAAAACAAACAGTATGTGTAATAATAATTTTTACGAATTATCATTTCAGATTATTTATGTGAGATTATTTCAAGATTAATATTAATCCTCCATCTCTAACTCATTTATTTATAGTCAAAACTATGGAATCTAATTTTCACATCATAATGGTGATTAAGTAGGACTAATTCTCAATAAATTCACTCATAGATTTGACAATAAAATTATTCAGGATGATTTGTTGAAATCACATAGAGATAAAATTAATAATAATAATAGTGAATTACAATAGTTAAAGACTGGTTTGATGTAGAAGAGATAGAAGTCTAATGAGTAATAATTACCTATTTCTAGGAATTAAACTTGTACTTGTATATAATTTACATATTGACTATGAAAAATTTCATATGTAATTAAAGCAATTATGTTTAATATCTACAGAGTATCTATTCAATCGAGCACACTAATAACGATCTATAAGATTTGGCAAAATTAAATCCAGAGAACTAAATTCAAGATTCTTCTAAAGTTCCACCTCTTGATTTCCCTTTAGACATCAATTCCTAAAATAGTTAAGGAATTGGTATAAACAGTGCAAGGACTTAGAAGCTATAAGCTTACCGAGAAAGATTGCGAAGTAGGTAGAATAAAAACGAGTTAACTATGGATATTGCTATACAGAGCTGTCGGAACTTAAACACTATAAGATAATTGTATTTTAAGGGAAAAAATTTTATATGTAGAATTTGTCTTATTTTTAAAACTATAAACGTGATGGATAGTTTCAGAAGAGGCAGTACTAGCTATAACATACAGAGAAGTATATATCAAAGAAATTAAAATTCTCCCTATGGTTCTTAAGATAACGAGAGCCCAATCTAAAAATCAAAACTGCCTCTCTTCAATCAATAATTAAACACTGAAAATTCTAGATCTAAGACACCTAATCTAACTTCACAGAAATTCTCTTAAAATAGACTGTCTTTTGATAATCTGATTGATGGTATAAATAATGGTTAATCGATTAGAACATTTAATGTTGGTGAAAATGATGCCAATAATTAAATGAAATGGACCTAATCAAGAATTAAGAGCAAAATTTTTACCAATAATAATAAAAGTCAAGATTTTACAATTAATCCCGTAGATTCATAAGGTTATGATAAATTTGGCTTGAATATCTAAGATTAAAATCACATAGATCCTACAAAGGAATTTAAGCATGACTCTCTGTTTAAAAGGAGATAAATTTTGAGTAAGTTTCATATTTTCTTTTAGTGATTTCATAGATCAAAGCTAGGCTTTTGAAGACAATTTTAGAAGAGAACATGAAAATTTGAATAGACATACTATTTAAGCTAAGGTATTAGGATTGAGTCAAGAAAGTCCCTTTAGAGATAAATTTTCAAAATAAGTTATATAAAAGTCTCCTGAGTCTAGTTTAATTATTAAGAAAATTTTGCCCCACAAGCTAAGTTTAATTGAAAAATCATAAGAAATTTATTAATTTGATGCCCAAATTAAGAGAAACCTGGAATGTAGCTAAGATTAAATTGATATAAAGTAAGACAGAGAAGGCATTTCGCAAAAATAAATGATAAAGAGCAGGATTTAGAAGATGGTGATTGAAAACCCTGAAAAAGCTTAATAAATATTCGATTATTTACAGTAAATTAAGTAAAATAAGCAAAAATGATAGTTTTATTTATAAATTATAATTTTATTTATAAATTATAATTTTAATTAATTTTAAATATATTTTGACTTTATTTTATTAAAGCTAAGACTTAAATAAATAGATGTTTCCATCGATAGAATTATAATAAAAAATTTCTTCATTCATTATCAGAATAATTTTGTTTTTTTATGAATTCTGAGTAAATCCATCGATTTAAATTTAATGGTATTTTTGATTACTTACAGAGTGCCACAAGAAATATACAATGGAAAGCAATAGAACAGCTGTCAGAGTCCACCTATATATCTGCGCTTGATCTATTCCCTCGTCTCTTCTATCCAATGAAAATAACACTGTATAAGCTTATAAACTTATATTTCTCATATGTTTATATAGATTTTAATCAAGAAACCTTCTCATTCATATTATATAATTTTGTATAAGCTATGTAAAAAAGGACTTCTATAGAGGTGATAATGACGAGCCATCGGTTGCCCCGAGTGAGAAAGTAATCATTAACTCTCTCTACAAATTTGGGTGCCATTGCAATTAACTAAATATTTATTATTACTACATCAAAATATAATTTGGGAATGGTTTACTATTTTTTATTAAATGTGGTAAATATTTTATATAAAACCATAGATTTAATTACAATTTAGTAATATATTTTTAGATTTATCAAATTAATTAAATTAATATATATCCATCTAAATTTATAATAAAAATACTATTCATGCATAAAAGAATAGTAAGATATATCTAAATGATCTATATATAATTTCTATTAATATTCTTGGATATTTATTACATGGATTATTATAATAAAATAGCTCTATAAAAATTATAATATCATAGTATGAGGGTGTTATATGATTTTATTTAAAAAAATGCATTTAATTATACAGAAATTAAATAATATTTTTATAAATAAAGATATAGAATTAACTCTTATAGGTAAAAATAAATAAACTAAATAATTAGAAAACTAATTTATATATTATTTAAAAAATTGTGAAAAAAGAAGAAAATTTTAAAAGAAAGAATAAAACTTAAAACAAATTAATCTTACTCTTTACAAAGAATACTTACCCCTACTTAAAATCATAGCATTTTATAATAATTAATATTTCAGATATATACAAACATCACTATTGCTAAGTGACTTTTACTTTTTATAACAATTTTATACAGCTTACTTTGAATTACTTATTCAAAATAAGCATAATAAAATTCAAAATTCAATTATATTTGGGAGTATTCTAAAAAAATGAAGAGATACGTTTCCCTCGCCGGAGCCTTGCTCCTCGGCACAGTTGTACAAGCTAAAGAAGACAGCAAAGTTGAATTTTTGAAAAATCAACTTATCGCAGTTGCAAACAAGCAAGCTCATCAAAAGACCACAATTAATGAGTACAAGCAAATGTGAATAAAATGATTATTTGAGGTTTTTTATCATGAAATAAACCTCAATATAGTATGGTCTATTCTATTTTAAATTGAGATTGGAAAATTTAAATTGCAAACTGCTATGAAACCAAGAAAAGAATCAAGAGATAAGTCTGCTCCAATTGCTCAAGTTTTATCTGGGGATGAATCTTCAGCACTTGAATTCAGAGTAAAACCCTCCATCAAAAAACCAAGAAACTACTCATCTTCTTTCGATGCAGACAATGATAAGGATATTTTTAAGTTTTAAATGTAGGTTTAATTGTTAAATACTTCTGTAAATGATGAGTCAAGAGACGGAAAGAGCTCAAGAGATGGCTAGAGCTCAAGAGACGGTAAGAGCTCAAGAGACGGTCGTACCTCCAGAGACGGTAAGAGCTCAAGAGACGGTTGTACCTCCAGAGATGGTAAAAGCTCAAGAGATGAGCTCAGCTCAAGAGATGGTTCTAGAGATGGTGCTGTTAGATCAAGAGACGGTTCAAGAGATATCGCTGTTAGATCAAGAGATGGTTCTAGAGATAACGCTATCAGATCAAGAGATGGATCAAATGATGCCACTTCTAGAGACGGTGATGAAACCTCAAATGTAAACACTTCTGATTCAGACTCTTCTGCTTCTGACTCCTCAGATTCTAACTCTTCTGATGAAGGTAAAACTTCACACGATGATGCTAAGAGCTCTCATGATGGTTCTGTTAAATCCAGAGATGGCTCAAGAGACAAATCTAGAGATGCCTCCAGAGATGGTTCAAGAGACGGATCAAGAGACGGCTCTAGAGATGTCTCAAGAGACGGCTCCAGAGATAAGTCAAGAGACATCATTGATCAAGCTGACTACACAAGCCACGATGAAATTGCTCCAGTTAAGATCAGCAAGAAAAACTACAGAAGCAGAGACAGAGAAGTTGTGACTAAAAATAAAAAAAGACAACCAAGTTGGGACAATCATAATTTCTCAAAGCCTTATAAGTAAAATTATTAGACATTTATTTATAATTGAATGATGTAGTTGTCAAAAGAAACTTACATAAGAGGATCGATTTTTATTAAGATCTTTAAAAGTTTGATTCATCATTAATATGACCCTATTAGAAACGTGAGCTCAAACGACGAGTTTACCTCAGATCCATACCAATCAGACTCTGGCAATTCATAGTGGTCATGGGATGATGCGACCAACACTAAAGTTCAAAAGAAGGCCTCAAGAGACAGATCTTTCTCATGGGATAAAACTCAAAAGAAAGCTGCAAGAAAGAGATCATTCTCATGGGATCAAACTGCCTATCTAAATGCTGTCACTAAGCCAAGAAACATTCCAAGACCATCAAGAGATGGTTCAAGAGATAACTTGAACAAGAAACCAGTCATCAAAACTTCTTTAAATTGAAATATTAGAGATTATGTAAAATGAAAAATTTCTAGGAACAATTTCCCTTCTCAATATTTCGGATTTATTCCAGATTATGTGTCTTATAGTTAAAATTATCATCACCAAGAAGACTAAGAAGAATACTCACAGAAACAACAGCTCAGACTATAAAGCTACTGATAAAGCTTAAAAAGTGAACTACACAACCATTAATGGCTACAAAGTCTTTGACTACAGTGATAGAGTTCAAGTTCAAGCCAGAGACTACTATGCTAGAGAGCAAAACTCCCTCATCAATAACCCATACACTCAAGCTTCAAACTACGATCCAGTTGCCACGGCTTTTAGAGCTACTAAGAAGTCAGATAAACCAGCCAAAAAGTGCTATATATAGTTGTTTATAATTGTAAAAGAGCACCTCAACTAAAGGATATGCTTTCGATGTTAAGAATCCATAAGACCACAAAATGGCTGACTATTCAACATATTACAATGTCAACGCCCATATTTTTATAATGAATTGAATAGTAGTAAGATAGTTTAAACATTATATCACTTTTAAAATTTTGGCAATACTGACATGAACCAAGGTTCATATGGTACATACTCCTCTTCAAACGTTGCCAAGAAATCAACAAATTAAATATTCAGACAAAAGAAGCAACAATACGTTGAGGACAAGAATGACTACACAAGCCATGATGAATTTTTTATTATTATCAAATATATTAAAATTAATGGTATTGTTTTGTCTTCTGCCTTCTTAATTTAGGTAAATCAATGATTTTTTCATGGTTTTTGTTTTATAAGTAATATATAAATATATTTAAGAAG
Organism: Oxytricha trifallax; assembly: GCA_000711775.1. Taxonomy (NCBI): domain Eukaryota; phylum Ciliophora; class Spirotrichea; order Sporadotrichida; family Oxytrichidae; genus Oxytricha; species Oxytricha trifallax. Next base: position 7,200 of record ARYC01018707.1, read on the forward strand.
TTGTAAAAACCAAGAAGTCAAAGAAGACCTCAAAGAATGGCAAGAAAATTTGAGAGCTTAAACATTAAGATTCAAGTAAAAATCATTGAAAAGTAGCTAGAGTTATTATATTCTAGCATCTCAAATTTTATAAGTGAATCTTAGTCTTTCAAATATTGCAAAAATTTTAACATATAAAATAATTATTATTATATGTTTTTATTTAAATATCAATAAAAATGCTAATTAATTTATAAACTATTTATATAAAAGCGCAATAATAATATATTGTTTGTGATATTTTAGGGAGAAATATCCAAATTATATTATAGAAGTGCTAAGACCTCATAAAAAATCAGGAATTTAAATTTAATATAACATTAAATCAAATCAATAATTATTATTAAATACTATATTTACCTTTGAATTGGCTATAAATAATTAATATTTCAAATTAATATTTAAAAAATACAGTAAAAAGTTATTATAAAATTTAATAATGTATATAATTAGTTTTTGAATAATTATCTGTTGGAATAAAATTTTTTTAATTAGAAATATTGATATAGAATATATAAATTATTTTTGTGTTTGCCTTGATTATCAAAATATATTTGAAACCTTCAATAATTTTCTATATTTAATATTACTAAGTTTCAGTTATTGTAATATTCTAACTTCAAAATTCTTGTATTGGAAGTTTAAATTTTCAAAGATTTAATTAAAAGAGTGTTGATAAATTATATGAAGAAAATTTTAATAATGTTTGTGTATTGATATTTGACTTTTATAATTAGTTTAAATATAATTTCATACAAATATTCATAAGTTAAATAGTTTTTTATATGTAATTTCATATTGTTTTTTATTTAGTTTTTAATTAACTTTTATTGTTCCCACTTAAATAGAAAAGGATAATAAAAGTTTGAATTTAAAGTATTATTTAGGCAAAATTGGAAATTTAACATATGTTTCTAAGAAAATAAAGTTTTTTATTATTTTAAGATATAAAAGAATGGCATAGTTTATTCTGTTCTCATCTTATTTATAAAATCAATAAAATAAAAATCATCATTTAATGATTTAAAAGAAGTCAATAATTTTAACCTAAAATCATTTCTATTAATGAAGAATTTTAAATTTTTAAAGAGTTTTGAGTAATTATTGATGAACTAATTTTTAAAGATAAATAATTGCTTTTATTCAATATTAATTCTTCTCAAAAATCCTTAAAGTCATCTGTCATTCTTATTCCCATCCTATTTTGTCTGTAACTTAAATATTTTAATTAAATCCAGAAAAATAATAATGGTAATTTTATTACAATTTTCGTAAAATATTAAAAAAATAACTTGAGTTTTGCTGATTCTTATGATCATTCTCAGGTACCTTAAATGCTCCGCTTTTGAGATTTATGTTGTTTTAAGTTTAATTTAAAGTGCTGTTGATAAGATTTTGATTAAAACTGTTTGATTATTGCACTATTTGATTGAAGAGATTGCTATTTCCATTATTATTTATGAAAAAAATTTAATTAAAAAAATTAATACTACTTAGAAAATGATCATATTATCAAATAATTTTTTTAAAAAAATTAAAACTAAATAAATAAATTTTTGTCTTATCTAAGAAAGAATAATAAATATAGATAATTAAAAATATATAATCAAATCTACACATATCTTTTGCATATATTATTTTCTTAAAAATAATGTAGTTTCAAATTAATTGAACATTTTTCAAAAATTCCGTAAATAACCAAAGGGTTTTGTAAAAAAAAAGTTTTATAACCATTATTATTTGCATTGATATTAGATAAATGCTGTTGTTGAGATACCATTTAGTTAATGAAATTGTTATTATGAGACTATATTTATTTTTTCAATGAATTTTGATTAAAATCATATAATTTTATTCAAAAATAATATTATCTCCTGGGCTGTAGAAATTACCAAGATTTCCAAGAGCAGCTCCCTAACTAGCAGGTGTCATCATACTTCCCCCTCTTTGAGAATCATTTCTGAAACGCTATATTTCCAATTGTATGTATAAGTCATTTTGAAGAAACGAATTCTGCAAGTTGAGTGTTTACCTATTCGATTCTACAAAAATTATAAATTCAAATTACACAAAATGTTTGCATAAGAAATAAATGCGATTAATTTCTAGTTTAATATGTTTGATTCTCTAATTCCACAACTAAGACCGTTTAGATAGTTATTATTAATTGCCATAGAACCTTGACTGCTAGTCCCGCTCATATGCACATCATAATTGGAATTTTTATCTTAATATTACAATCCTATTCCACCGAGAAAAGTGTTTTTAAATAGCAAAGAGCTTTGTAAGTTTTCTATCGACATTGGAAGGTTATTATTGATGCCTACAAATGAATAAATTAGTTTCAAAAAAGCTTATATGCACATTTAAACGCTAAAATCTAATATTTCAATTTTATTATCAATGAATTGTTCAAACCATGAGTATTAGAAAAGGAATCGGCATTCACTGCTTATCTATTGCTTCCCCCATTTTTACTATAATTGCTTATATTTCTCTATGCCAAAAATTAAGAAATGTTGCTCAGCATACTATCTCTTTACTCAATCATTTCCTAGTCCAATTACTAAAATTAATCGTAGTTCTTATCTTAATCTTGGAATTATTCCTAGTCCAAGTTGTGATCCCCAATTCTTTAAGACATTCTGTTTGAAATTCTAGCCTTTAGCTTATTGATTTCATCTTAGTTTATGTTAGGGTGAGCTGGCTAGTCCTCCTCAATTGAAAACCTATTCATGTTATCTACCAAATGGTTGATTTAATCAGGTTGAGAAGCCATTCTATTGTTGCTCTGTCTGAGCTATTGTTCGAGTTGGAATATTGAGTCGATGCTTGCTCCACGAATTGGTTGCTGCTGAAAATGAAATTCAAAATTAAACTTCATAAATTTTTCAATTAAATGTCTATACAATAATTTTATGCTGCATATTTGAGTGCATGGAAGATTTATCAGTAGATAATGACTGTTTTTACTGTTGCTGTTGTAATTAAGAAGAAAGTTACATATATTTCCAATTCAAAAATTGTTCAAATTCTTAGTCACTTATAGGTAGAAAATTTGAAACACTAACTCTATTATCAATCATAGCTTGATTTATATCTTATTATTCTGTATTTTAAAAGCCTTATCTTATTTCATTCAACTATGTTAATTGGTTCATTATGAGTCTCATAATTTAAATTTGACTGCTTAAAAATTAAAAATAAATGATCGAAAATTTAAATATATAGAGTGGCTTTGACACTTTTTCAACCAAAAATATCTAATTCGCTTTAGCGTATGTATCGAGACTGGATTAGCTTTCCTAATCAATTTCCTTCTTTTTTTCTAAATATACCTCTCTCTCAGAGGGCGTCTGGACGTTAAATACCAAAGAATTCAAAGTAGTTGAAGAATTTAGATTTTTCAAAATGGGGTATTATTGCGATAGTTTTCTCTGAGTATGAAATAAACCAGGACTTGATGTAGATTGAGAAACTTCATTATTAATTTAAGATTATTATATTTTCTTCAGGTTTAATCCTACTTTAAATTTAAAATCGCTAAAATAATTTACAAAAATGAATCATTTGTAAATAAATTATTAGCAGTTTTATCTCTCTTATCTAAAAAATATTTGTCTTTTTGAATTGTTTTGGTTTTATTGAGTCCTAAACTTTTCAGGGTTTTTTCTGCATCTTTTTTGTGAAAGCCTAGCTATCTACTATTATATGAGACCATGGCATTTTAAATATTTTGAATAATCATGATTTGTAATTAAAGATAACAACAGTGATCGTAAAGCTCTGTTCCTTGAATATTTTTCTTCTTTTTCAATTTATTGAAGAACTTTTAAGCATGTGATCTAACCTACTATTCGTCTTTATAAATATTAATCAGAGGGATATTGAATAAATATAAATTATTTTTTGCTTCGTTCCTAGTAGAAACTGCTTCAAAAACTTTAATAAATAAAGAGTGTGACTTTTATTTTTGATTCAATATGAAAATTTATATTTTGAACTTTCTGCCAATTTTTCCCATTCGATTTTAATGCACTTATAAATTACTCATGTTCCTGCTTCGTCCATCTACCATTATTCACTGGTCCTTAGTTCTGGTTTAGATAGTATATTATATTTATATATACTATACTTTGAAAAAAATTAATGAAATTGAGATACGTGGGGTCAATTTGAAAAACTATTTCCTTCTTTGCATTTTTCTGTTTAAAAATTAAGAAATTATTGTATTTTTTCTTAAATTTATATACAAAATGTTTATGTAATAAATTAGATGCAGATAATTATTTTAATAATTCTCTGTTTCTCATCAAGCTTTCCTAAGCATTTTAAACAATCGAGATCTATATTATTAGAATGATTGAAGTCTTGGAATAAATATTAAGCAAGTCTAAATTAGAATAAAATTAATAGGAGTGAAATCAACATTATTTTAACTGAAAATTCTTTATTTTCATGAAAGTTGAAATTATTTCCTTGAAAAATATAATTATATATGTAAAGATTTATACGCAAATTTGTATATTATTTATCTTTTAGAAAATTGTATAAATTATTTTAAATTTAATGAGAATTTTTCACGATTTTTAAAGTAATAATTTTATAATATCTTAAAAACACTTAAATTAATCAAATTATTGAAAATTTCTACTACCCTATTTAAAATTGAGTTTTATAATTTCTCATTTTTGTTGTTGAATAAAATACGCAAAGTATCACATTAAAAAATATTCCTACCTTAAATTTCTAATGATTTGGTCAAATCTATAGATTTGCTCTTTCTCTTATATATTTCTTCTTTGAGTTATTCATGATAAATATTTTTGATAAAACCCCAAAATCATTGTTATAAGGGTGATTGTTAAATTTTTGATTAATAATTAATTTATATAGCTAATAAAATTAAAACATTTAAGACTAATTCTTTTTAAAAAAATTGGGTTTATAAGATTTGAACCCTATCTCCTAAGGATATACTTATCTATGTTCCCCAACTGACCAATAGTTTAACATTAGCTTTTACCAATAAATTAACTCTTTTATATATCTTTAATCTCATAGTAATTTCTAATATTTCTTCATTGTATACTGCTTGAGAAATCAGTTCAGATTTTAGAGGAAATCGAAAAACACTAAGAGTCAATCTTAAAATAGAAAATCTCAAGACAGCTAAAGAAATCTTCTAAATGATAAGCGAAAACAAAATCGCACAAAGAATCTGTATTTTATGAAAACATAATATCTTCAAACTAAGTCCTACTGTCAATGATGTGAAAGATAAAAAGTTTAATCAAATAAGGATGGAGCTCACAAAGGCGAGAAATTATTTTAAAGTGTTGATAAAGAAATATATTTATTTATTAAATGAAAATGATTAAGTTAATATCAGCTTTTCTTATATTTATCTTGTTCATTCTATTCATTTTTGCAGTTCACGATTTGTTGCTAAAATTTTACTCTTGGGGTTTTAATATAAATAATCATATAATTAAGAAATAAATATCTATTTTTAATTTAACAGAAAGATATCAATTTTAATTTCTGCCTTGCTTCATTTTAAATCTCAAATAAAGATTAATTTCCCTTTGCATTTATTTCGCTTAATTTTTAGCCTTTAATTTGCTTCAAATTAGTTCTTTTTATAATATAAAAAAACTTCATTCCCCTCTTAAACAAAAAGGTAATAAAGTTAAATATGCCCACAACATATTATAATCTATATTTCTAATAAATTATATCATAATTTAATCTCCTTTTATTTATAATAATATAGTATGATTGTCTCATATATTATTAAATATTTAATTCTATTCGTAATAATAATCTCCGGAATAACAAATATAATTTTAAGACAGTATCATCTGTTAATTCTCGAATGGGCCCGCACCATTGAAGAGCTCCTTAATTTTCTAAATTTCAGACTCATTTTGATAATTAAGAAACTGTTGAGAGAGTTCTCTTTTGTGCTGATCTTCTAAATCATCAAGATCCCTCGATATTCTTTGTATCTAATTTACAAAAATTATTGTCATATTTATAGTTTTAAAATTGTCATTTTTTTAAAAAATTTGTGAACTTACTGATTTTCTTGCAATCTGCTGATTTTAAATTATGCATTTATTCTTAAAATGTATCAAAAGTAGAAAACTAGACTATTTAATATTCGAATTTTTGCAAAAAATTATTAAAAATATATAAATTATTAACTTATTGATTCTAAATTATGGAATTAATTTATTTTAAGCTATCTCTATTATGTTCCAGTTTTTCCTTTTTTACTTGTGTGTTTTCTAAATCAATAAGTGGTTTAACACTTGGGGGGGGAAATAAACGTAATTAATCTATTAAATTCTATTGAAACTTACCTTCAGTTTTCATATCCTGTTTTTCTAATGTTTAAATGAGCATTGCTAATAAATTTTTAAAATTTTTTTTTTAATTTTTTAAAAATAATTGATATTATTAGATTAAATCTTATTATTTTAATTGCTATTGAATAGATTTTAGTTATAATAATTTGATATTTGCGATTATAAAATTTATATTTTATTCAATAATAACTTATTATTGAATATATTAATGCATTTTTTGTGATTAGGTAAGATTGCGTGGAATTTGTTTAAAAATGCAGGATGAGTTAAATTAGCAATGTATAGTAAGAAAAAGCTTATTAAATTATAAATAGTCATACTTACTTCTAAACCCCTTAATAATTAAAAAAAATAATTTGAGGTATTAAAAATAAAATATTATTTACTGTTTAAATTACTATTGGTTCAAATTAAATATATTTGCTTCAAAATAAAAAATACATATGCTTGATTGGTTTTTTATGGGATCAATATAATTTTATTAATTATTACAAAAATTTCTAACTCACACCAATAATAATAATTTCATTTTTTCCCTATATATGTTCTAAATCTATCAATTGGGTTTTATAACAATTTTATCTATCTTTATTAATTATTATAATTCACATATTAATATCTTAATTTATTTATATAGTGGCAACACAGTTAAAAAATATGATTTGTTTACTGTAATAAATAATGTTAAGTATAGTACAATAATTATTTGTAGATTATTTTTCATAATTATTAAATAAAGGAAGAATTTAATTTTATGTTTATAAATGAATTAAAAGGAAACCTTCTTTATATATATTAATATATAAAAATATAATTTAATTATAAATATTAAAATTAAATTTCAATCCATATATGGATTGAATATTTTAAATATACTTTTGTTTCAGAATATTGAAATTATGAAAATAATCTAATATGCTGTCATTAAATTAAACATATTAAAAATAATTTCAAAAAGAATTTTATTTTTTAAAAAAATTATAATTAAAATATAATTATTCAATTTTAAAGTCAATAAAATTGATATTATTTCAGCTATTATTATTTAATTTAGTAAGAAATATAAAAATATATTCTTTGACTATTAGAACTCTATTCATTCAGTTTTATACTTTTAAACACATCCCTCACAAACATCAAATCGTGAGTCTGGATCATGATATAAAATAGATTTAGGGTCTTAATTCCAAGGTGAGTTTGCCACGCACCCCTTGAATACAAATATAATTTTAATAACTTGGGGGGGGAATATGTTTTATCATATTAATTTATTAAAATATCCCTATTTTAATAAATCATTTTATTTTTTTAAAAATTTATTTTGAATAAAACTGCATTGCACTTATAACCTCCTGAGTAATTATTTATATTTTTATAAAAAAAATTTAATAAATTATGCGTATTTTTATTAAATAAAAATCAAAGTACTTGTTTGTTGATAATGATATGTTCTTGATTGTAGTCTTAACTAATTTGTGATGATGAATATCTTTATAAGCCTTTAAATTTTATATTCATTCGGGATTATAGTAAATTCAGGAAAAATAACAAAAATTCTAATATTAATCAAAATTAAATTATAAAAGAAAAATATAACAAGTATTAAGAGTATTCATGAAGGCAAACTCTATATAAAATACCAAGAATTAAAAACGAAATAAGTGATATTAACTTAACTCTAGCTATAAAAATTAAATACTACTATAATAAATATAATTTAATTTTTAAATCTCATTTATTGAAGTATTGATTAAAGCATTTGGATTATTTAGAAATATTTATATATAATAAAATTTATTTAATTAAATTAATTAAAAAGAGAAAGCGCGGGGTCAAGATGGAGGAACAAAAATAGAATGGGGACGTAAGGAGAAAACTACCTGTGTACCTGCCAAAGGAAGAGACAAAAGAGACATCCAAGTCAAATAGTCAAAGCACGATGAGAGACTATTTTGAATATTCAAAAAAAAATGTCAGAAGTTTAGCAAGAAGACAACCTATAGAATTTAGTCAAACATTAAAACATTAAAACTTTGAACAAATTCAGCATCCGGTAGGATAATGGCCGACAGCTTCATTTTTACCAACCTCAAAGGGAAGCTGAAGGATGGGTTAGAAGAACAGAGAGATTCACGGAAAGTCAAAGAACCAAGAGAAGAGAGGAAACTATAAATAACAAGAGATAATTGACAGTGAAATCTTTTGAGCTAAATATTTGCCTATAAAATGTCAGAGGACTCAATTCAAAATTAAAATAAGATGAACTTCTGAGGGAAATAGAAGGAAAACGCCCGGACTTTATCGGGCTTGTGGAAACGAGATTACAGAGAATAATAGGATTAAACAGCAAAAACATAGCACAGACTCAACTAGCTAGAAATGGAGGAGTTCTGGTGCTTAACAATGGCGTCTTCCGAATGTAGACAATTAAAACACTGAGGTAGTATATAACATGGACGATATTGAATGTAGGAGGGTTCCCGCTACACATATTTACTGTGTACATCCCACCGTATTGGAACGAAGAGGTGAAAGAAACTTAAAACAGACTCATATACATGATTAAATCATTAAAGTAGAAATGCAACAAGCAAAGAATAATAGTGATGGGCGACTTTAACTTCCACCTAAGAGAACTGAGTAAAAGACTAAACAAAGAAGGACTAAAGGAATCTATTCCACAAGGAGTAGAAACTCATATAAGAGGAAACCAATTAGACTAAATATTTTCAAACGTTGAGACAAGCAGTTGGGAAACAAGCCAACTAAGATTAACAGACCACAAACTGCTGCAAGTGAAACTAAAGTTAAAATTTCAAGAAAATGATTTGAAATTATCAGATAGGGAAAACAACCTGAGAATAGCCGATATAAGGAAGTAATGTTGGAAGTCCTTCATAGAGGAAGGGAGAGAATTAACACTGAAGGAGCTTGACTAACCAATTCAAAAATGTTTCGAGGAAAAATTAGAAAAACATTTTAAAGGTAAAAACTGGTACCAGTAGCCACCGCAATGGGCTATCAAAGACAAAACGAATAGCATTCAAAACTCATTTTAAGACACAAAGCTACAATGGAAAGAAGCGATTAGGGACTTGGAGTAATGCCTTGATAGAAATGACCTGAAAGGATTCTTTTATCAAGTAAAAAGATTGACTAAGAGTCAAAAACAATCTTAACCAATAAGGGGAATCACGATAAATGAGGAGAGAGTAGAAATGGGAGAATCTTCAAAAAGACACATTTTAGAATATTATAACCTGCTGTTCAAAGATAGCAGAAATGGAATCTCACAATTGGGGCAGAAAGCAGATATAAAAATGACCAATGAACAAGAGTAAGAGAGATTTTGCAATGAGCATGACGTTGAAAAAAGTATTAAAGAATGCAACTTTAACAAAGCTATAGGTCCAGATGGATTCGACGGGAAAATCTTACTAAAAACAGAAAAGATTCTACAAACAGTTTGCAAGAAAATCGCGGAATGGTTAAACACAGCAACTATTCCACAATACATCAAAGAAGGCAGACTAATCCTATTAAGTAAAAGCTAAGGTGATTTGTACCCAGAGGTACCAAACACTAGACCAATAGTAATTAACTCACACTTGAGTAAAATCGTTGAAAAAGTCATCATAAATAAGATCTAAGAAAACAAGAGTGAATTACTGAAAACTGGAAATTATCAAAATGGCTTTAAAGAAAACAAAAGCACCCACATTAACTTAATGAGACTTCTGGAACATGTAAAAACTTCGAGAAGGAAGAGTAACAAAAGAGAAGCTTACCTACTAGTAGACTTGCAAAAAGCATATGACTCAGTCTGGAAAGACAAGATGATAGAGATCCTGAGAAGAAGAGCAGTTAACGAGAGTGACGCGATGTCGGTAAAGTTAATAGAAGCTTTATACCAGAACAACAAAATACAATTTGAGGGTGATGAGATCTAAACACAATAAGGAGTAGCCTAAGGTAGTAGACTATCACCCATGTTATTTAATATCTACCTTTAGGACGCTCTCTATTCCCAACAAGAATTAATGTCATTGATTAAATAAGGCAAATTGATCGCCTTTGCTGATGACATTCTAATTAATATCAATGATCCGGAGCAATTCAAGAGAGTGCTAGAGTGCTTCAGGGGATTGGAAATATCCCACAATTTAAAACTAAACAGGAAGAAGACAGTATTTCTAAGCGATGCGAAGAAGTTTGAAAAAATTATTCAAATTGAAGGAATTTGCAAAGTCCAGGAAGCGAAATATCTAGGAATGAACATCTGTCTAAACACGCAACAATTGTTGAAAAACACTTGGAACGAGATTAAACAAAAAACGGAGTTCTATCAAAAGCTGACTAAATCTAGCAACCCAACTGTAGGAGATACTATAATGGTAGCACAAATAAGATCCTTACTTATATATAAATATACCCCACTAGTAGCAGCCCAATATGTGAAGATCAGCAAAATAGAAAAGATGGAACTTCAGCTCAAAAGGATTGCATTTAAGACATCCAGGGATATTCCAAACAAAATATTAAGGAATGTCACCCAGCTAAAAGACACAAACACGAATGAAATAATCCTAGAGCTAGTTCAGAAGAACATGAAAAAGATAAAAGCGGATCTTTCGGAATTCGCCAAAATAAAAAAAGCCCCAGAAATAATCAAAGAAAAAGGGGAAGTCATGAAAGGGAGAAAAAAACTATTTTTGACAAAAAATGTAATGCACACGATGATGGCCATCAGTTAGGGCAGAACTATTGCAGCGTACGGCATGTGCCACTACTGTAGTGTACACAAAGTATTAGTAGAAAATAATCACTTAAGAAGCTGCAACCTGATAAATGTAGCTGGTGATCCCACAAGGTTTTCAAAGCAAATTAGGGAAAACAGAATTATTGACATGTAGAGCAGCACCTAAATAGAAATTATCACGAACATGGTCTGGTTGGACAACAGAATAAGATAAATAGAAGCACACGAATACTACTAACCAATAAAAAAACAATTTAGAGTGATGTATGTCAAGAAAAAAGAAGTAGAATTTGATGAAAATAAAATGAAATGATTTCATGGAAATTAATATCCAAAATACAGTAGAACCTTGAGTAATTAAGAAAGTAAAATCTGAGAATTATAATACAAATAATTAAATTAATTAAAAAGAGAAAAGAAAAAACCAAAATAACAAGAACAAGATGGAGGAATCAAAATTCAGTGGGAGATACTAGAGAGACTGGAATGGTAATTCACACAAGAGAGAAAGTACAAGCTGTTGGACCAAGAGAGAGGAGAAGAATCAATTCTGGAAGAAGGTGCAGGAGGTGAGATATAGCCACAGAGATAGGAGCAAGGACCAAGAGGCTTTGGGCATCAGGAATGAAGATCATTTCAAAGTTCCGCTAAACAAACAAATGGGCTTTAAAAGCAAGTTCAAGATTGGAAAATCCAACCCAAGCAAAAAGATAAACGAGACCCAAAGTCAAAGAACATCTTTCGACAAGCATGAAGATGGATCGGAGTGCGTGCAAAGAGATTAAATGATAGTCAAGAACATCATTGACCTGACAGAAGTCAAATGCCGAGACTTCGATAAAGTAATCCTAACCAAAAGAGGATGGACTCCACAAATCACAAGGATGATCACTATTGTGTGCTGTCCAAGCACAAGAGTCAAAGTAGAAAAGGCACTGGTGAGAAAGTACGATGATAGGAGAATTGCCAGATTGAAAGGGGCTAGAGAAAGCGAGCTATGGTCAGAAAAGCAGTTAAGATACTCGAAGGAAATCAATGAAGAGTGGCAACACTTCGACTTGATCCCAGGATTCCATGTCCAAGAGGAGACTATGGAAATGTGCCTTAAACAAGTGGAGGAAATGCAATTCACTTATGGCAAACAGAAATGCCTAATCTTACCACCAATGGTCATGGACGACAATGGATTGAGAGGAGTAGAAAGATGGATAGGTTCTACTAACTGGAAACTAGACAATGCGAAATTCTGGAGAGACCAAGAAGAAATTGAAAACATTATCATCCCCACAAGTTGTCAGAGTAAGATGAAGAATTGCCAAAACTGGGTAATCATGAAAGTAGAGAGGAACTCAAAGCAACTGGAGATATTTGATGTGAGAAAGAATGTTGGGAGCCTAGCAATAATCCAAAAGTTCGTGAAACAACTGAACGTTATGACCCAAGAGACAGTAGGTCCACAATTCAGAGCTGAAAGAGTGACTAGCAAAGTAGAGACCAATTAAGTTAGAGACCCAGAAGACTGTGGAGTGTTGGCGTTGCTTATAGCAAATCATTTGGCGTTAGAACTAGAAGGAGACCCAATATTGTAGATTTTCGCAAAAGACTGGATTAATATGCAAAGATATTATCTCATGTTCAATCTAGAAGTGGGGTTCAACAAAATGGAGATTGGCAAATCGGGTATAGCAATTGTGGAAGAAGAGGCAGAGAAAAACATAGAGAAGAGAAGCTCATTAATATGGAAACAGGCAGACAAGGAGTTGGGGGTAGAGGCAAACAATCCTACCAACCTTGTGGACAGATGGGAAGAGATGGTCATGGTGAATTAATGGCAATCAGAACTGGAGCAAGAGTATGAAAAGTTTGAGAGAGAATTCAATGGAAGCAACAGTAAAAACTTAAACGATTTGGAAAGCTGCATGTTTAGCGATCGACAAGAAGTATTATCAAGAGTAGAAACTCAGATTAGACCTCAAGAGGAAGTCGAGAGAGACATGAACAACCTCGAAGCACAAGGGTAGTACAAACAGAACATTGAAGATGAGGAGAGAAGAGAGACCAAGCAGCAAATCGAGATAGCAGAGGCTAAAGATCAGGATTGATAAGCGGAGAACCGCGAGGTGAGGCATCATTCATCAGGATATTATAATTCAGGAACTGCAATCTAAATTACTCAATGTGTTTTATTAGTATTTGTTTTAATTTACCTACAGTTATTTACTACTACTACTAATAAAATTTATTTTTATTTTTAAAGCATTTAGATCATTTAAAAACTATTATTATTTATAAATATAATTTTTAAAAGTCTTGTAGCATTTCTTGCATAGATCAAATCTGCAAATAATGCAATTGTAGAAACTTTCATTTACATCTTTATATTATTTAATATTTTATAAATTTACTTTAATTGGTTTTATTAAATTATTTGATTATAATAATTTAATTTTAAATATCTCGTATGAATGGTTATTCAAAGGTTTACCCACTGAGACAGCCGTTGTACTAATTCGCATCGCACCTCCACAACACCGAGGGCCCGAACTTGTAAATTTACTTGATATCTTCGAAAAACATTCTTTATATATTGGTAATTATAATAAAGTTTATAAAACTAAAATTACCAGAAACTAATCAATGTTTTATAAATAAAATTAAATTAGATATTATTTAGAATTATTTCTTTACAGAGGCTTATTGTGAATCATTACAACTGCAAGATTAGCTGATTATTTTTGCTGATTTAATTGTTAGATATTTGCCTAACTAACTCTTCCTACTTAGCTCTACTTTTAAAAGTTTAAAGATAACAATATATTTGATTAAATATAGTGAACCATTTAACAAATTGAATTATTTTGAATCAAAGAAAACTGAAATAAATATTTTGCTAAAACAATAATTATTTCATAAACATCATACTTCATCTCCTCCATCTTCTCACTTTTGCTTAACAATTATTGTTCTAGACGCTCAATTATCATTTTGTACATGCCATCAAGCTCACTTTTTTCTTTGTCTAATATTTGTGATTTAAGCTGCAATTCTTGGTTTTATTACTTCAAGTAAGATGTGCAATTTATAAATTTTAGATTTATTATATATAATTTATAGAAATTAATTCAATTTTAAGGTAGACAAATATGAAAAATTTAATATAATTTTATTAAAGCAATCATGAGATGTCAATTCATTTTTATCATTAGAAAGAACCAATTCACAGATTTAGCAGGTGTATTCAATCTTATCACAAAGACATAAGTGTTGTTGGAAATCCTCTATTTTGAAATTTAATCCGCATTTAAATTCAATTTATACTAAATTATATAAAATTTTGGGGGGGGGGGAAGTTTCCTGGCTAGAGGGATGTTTCCGGGCAAGTGATTTTCTTATAAATATTTTTTATGAATTATACATTAAAACATATATTTAATTATTTTTCTACTCGTTAATATTTAGAGATTAAATAAAATATTCTTTAAATATTTCAAAATAAAAAAATATTAATGCTGTCTTATATCATAACATTGGATAAATTAACTCATTTTTAAATAGAATTATTACCAAGAATTTGATTTATTAATAAATATTAGGATCTTTTTAATAGGAAATACTAAGTAATATGAAATATATTTTACAAATTATAATAAAGCATCGAGTAAATTACTCTAATCACAAGTAGTGAAAGACTCATAAATCTATTGTGGTTGTCAAAGAAAACATAATTACAGAAATAAAATATTTTAAAAAAATAAATTTTTTTACTTGCCAGGAAACTTCCCTAAAATATTTTTTTTATCATAAGACTGGGCAGGAAACTTCCCCCCCACAATTTTATTTAACAAATTATTTATTATTCAAAAAAATAAGGATTTAAATACAAATAAAATTCATGATTAAGGAATGCATAAATTCTATTTAATGAATTTTAAATGATTAAAAGAATTAAATTTCAATTAAATTGTTTTCTGATATATCTAAAACATTCTTATTTCTTCCATGTACATAATAATTTATCTTTTATATTAAACTAAAAAAGCATTTCAAAGGGCATTAGACTTTTATAGTTTTGCAGTCTCCATTCGTTAAGTGATTCCATAATTCTTGATATTTCATGATTTTATTTTATTTCTCACAGTTTTAGATGGGACAGCCAGACATTTTTTATTCTTTCAAGAGGTTTTACAAGATTCTATTCAATTATTGCTTTTAAAAATACATTATTGATAAATTAATGAATAAGTTTTATTTATGATGCTTAATCAAGAGCAAATTTATATAAGTTTAAGCAAAAAATTATACAAATCTCTCAAAAAATATAATAATTTTTCAATATTTTAGTTTCATTTCTGATCTGCAAGTTGGACATTCAATTCTATTTTTGGCAGTCATAGCATCACAGCAATCTCATTTTAGTTTTAATATTTTTTTTAATTGTACATTTATTTGCAGTAATTATTATTTAATCTACACAGAAGAATACCTGGCAATTAGAACATTCTTGAGGCTTCAGAGTAGTCATCATGCATATAGGGCATTTGAAATCCAGGATATCATTCGTGTTATCGTCATTATTGCTGTTGACGTATTGACCATCATTGCTATGATTTATTTTTAAATTAATTTTATTAAAATAAATTCAATAAAAACTCTCATAAATATTCATATTATACATAGAAGATATTTGTGAAATTCTTTTAAAAATTATTTGCAGTTAATATATTAAAATTTGAAAATTAAATCTATTAAATTGCTATGAAATGTCATAAACATAGTATCAGATTTTAATATATCTTACATTTTAGTGTTTTCAAGTAATTCCGATTGAAATTATGCAATTTTAATATTTTGCTCCAGTTCCTTCATATTATATGAAAGCAAATCACTCAACCCAGTATTACCAGTTCTCTGAAATTTCTATATTGGAAAATTATAATATATTAGTGAACACAAAGACTTTTCATAAATAGTAAAATATAAATATCATGAAATTAATTACATCTTCTATTTGTGATGCTTAGTTTATGTTGTATGACTCCATTAATTTATAAAAATTAAGATTATTAAAGATATCTTATAAAAATTGACTAATTTTATTATATACTCTTTTATGTATGAAATTTATCATTTTATATATTCGCTTAGTAAATAATGTAGCATGAGATATAATTGCATTAGTAGTAAATATCTTTTGAGGTAAATTAATATAATGATAAATTACTCTGAGTTAATAAGTAATTTGCAAAAAATCTAAGATAAATCAAAACAAATCGATTAAAAATATTATCCCAGCTATTTTAATTTTTCTTTGTTAAATAATTCTGATTAATTGTCATCGTTGCCTCCATCCTTTTTTTTCATAGTGTTTTTTTCCTCTTGACTATATAATTGATTAATTAAAAAATTTAAAGAAAATAAAATTGATGATTTTTTTATTGATAAAATATTTAATTTTATTGATTGAATATTTAATTTTATAATAGTTTATCAATAATATACCATAAAAAAATAACTTAATACTATCAAGTAGAGAAGCAATTTTGATGCTACTCTTCATTCCTATTTGATTTATAATCTTTTAGCATTCTTTTCTTGATTATTCTCACGCATTTTGAATATAATTTATATAATTAAGTTGGAATGAAACTTTAATATAATTTTAAGAAATTTATCAAACTTTAAGTATTTAGATTAATTAAAATTTAAACTTAATAACTCTTCTATATATTTATTGATAAAAAAATAAAAATGAATATTTATTAAAAGATCATTCAAAATACCCCAAAACCCATTAAGTGATTTAAAATTGCTTTTTATTTGTACTATATTATTGGATTAGAATGAATTTAATGAATATAGGTTTACTCAAATCAAATAAATTTTATATATTTATATTTTGAATTTAGCACTGAGAAGTGAACTAGCATGTCATATAATAATTAATGATTTTAGTAGGGAATAGAAAAAAAATGCTTTTGTGTCTTATGTATAATTTATGAAAATACTAAGAATGAAAAATTATCGTAAATTATCTTATTTTAATGATTAAAACTATATCTTTTATGATGATGATGATGAATAACTTAAGGTAAGGTGAATAGGAAAACTAGAAATAAAGATCTCTAGTATTAAATATATAATTATTATTACTATTGCTATTGCTATTGTTATTATTATGATTGAGCGTATATATATTAGTTAGTTGCAGTTAGTGCTTAAGGTGCAAAAATCTTTCTTATTCAAATAGTCATTATCTGTCTTATTTCTTCAGTTGGGGGAGCGACTTTGGCCTTTTGGACCTATGTGCCTCTCATAGGGTGTTCCCGGGGGTCTTGTCCCTTGTCATCTCGTCCCATGTCCCGACTTGCCTCTTCGGACCCCGACTCTGCCTGGGCGCGGCCTTTATCAGGGTGGTCCCTGGGGGGCATGTCCCTTGCCTGGACCGGTCAGCGTGCCAACCACCTCAGACTGATCTTTTTTTATTCTTTCGCTTTTTTTAGAGATGTTTTTTAGTTTTGAATTTCACCTCTAAGTCGTCAGATGTGAGCTTCTTTTGAGATCAGGTAGACATCTTTAGCAATAACAATAGTAATAATAATTATACCTTTTAATTGTGAATTTATATAAAATTCTTTATAATGCTAATAAAAATTTAAACTTATTTATTATTAATTTATTTGTTGCTACTCCAGAGGTTTTGTGGGTTGATCCTAATGTAAAAATGGGGCCATGGCACCATTTTATAGATGATGGCGCCAAATGATCAATATAAACGATTTGTACCAGCTCCCGACATCAACACCCATCATATTTATTTATTGAACATTTTCCTTATAAAATTTTCAATATCTATGACTTGCTTAAATTTCTAAATATTTTTATTAGACTTTTTAATATAATTAAAGACTTATTTGATTTATACTCGTCGACACATTTTTCACATAAATTAAAGCGAGAATCTGGATTGTGAAATAAGTAAGTTTTAGGGTCATCATTCCATGGTGAATTTTTCACACATCCCTTGAATTTAATTAAATATAATGTATGATTAAAAAAATATCAATAAGACTTAGTGAGAAATTATTTTTAAATTGAACTTAGCTGCATCACACCTCCATCCTGATTAGTAAATATACACACAAAAATATCAAATTTTAATAAAAATTATAATAATTAGTATTCTTTTGCGATAAGAACCAAATTTTTAAATGTGATCTTAGTTAATTTGTGGTGGTGAATATCTTTATAAGCCTTGGATTTAAATTATAATTAAAGAATTAATATTATTTTAATTTATTTTTAATATTTTTATTAGTCTTGTAACACTTTTTGCAAAGATCAAAAGTACAAATCGGGCAGTTATATATTTCTTCGTTCATATCTAAAAAGAAATAATTATTTTCTTAATTTAATTATTTATGCATGATAATTTATTATATCCTAACCATAAGGTGATGCTTATATTAAAAAGAAATTTTAAAATATAAACACTATAGAATTACTATGAAACAAACTACATTCATTAAGCCCTTAAATCTTACTTTTTATATGAATTATTTAAGATATGATCATGTTTTTTTCCCTACAAATCAATATTAAAATTTCCTAACTTTTTAGTTTAACAAAGAAATCGATGAAGATCTACAATTAATCTTATTTAATTTGAAATTGTAGGTTGAAATTTTCAATGTTGTTTCAATCAATTTAGTAACAATTAGATACTTATGCTTATTAAATGAACATAAAATCTTTATAAGAATTTTTTTTCTTTTAGCAGAAGTTATGCAAAATAAATCTATATTATTGAGTGAAGTTCATCATCTAAACTGAAGTATAATATTTCCAATTTTAAAATTGTCCTTATAAAATATTTTTCCTATCTATAAAATATATAAAACGCTTTCATTTATTAGTTCAATATTGTCTTAAATTTTGATACGATTAGGTTAATTTAAGATTCCTTTGAAAAATATATAAAAATTTGATGCCTCAGTTTAGCCACTAAAACATCCCTTGTACTAATTTGCATCGCATTTCCATCTCCATTTAGCCTCATCTTTTAATTTATATATTGACTTTATTTGCTCAAACATTATCCTTTAAATTTATCAAATATTAAAAAATATAATTAATAATGAATTAATTTAAATAAAAATAAATTCTTCGCAAGGGTTTATTATGAATCATAACTACGACGGTTGAGTTAGATTTGAAAGCAAAATAGTTTATCAATTTAAATTTTCTAGCAAAGACTCTTCTTTCCATTTAAAGTTTCTACTTTTATAAAATATAAAATATCTAAAAAAAATCTTATTTCATATCAGTAATATTAGAATTAAAAAAATACTTCATTTCCTCAGTTTATTTATCTTTATCAACAAGGCTTTATTCAAGACCGTCAATGAGGTTTAAATACATACCTTCTTGCTCTATTTTTTCAATTTTTAAGTTTTCATATCTTTGCTGTAAAAATTCAATTTATTGTTTAAGATAAACGCTGCAATTGTATTAAAAATAATAAAAAAGCTCGAATTGATTTAAAAAAGCTATTTTCTGATTAAATCATTAAAAATCGATTAAAATTTATTTAGAAAATTTGTTTGAGTTGACTTTATCTATAAAATTTATATTTTTATAAGCAATCATGCTAGCAAAGAACATTCTTTTCATTAGATAAAATCTCACCACAATTTTAACAATTAAATTGCATTTTATCGCAAATATTTAAGTGTCCTTCTAAATCCTGTATTTTAAACTTAAGTCCACATTTTTGTTTAAATTTTTATAAATAACTCTTTTAAAATTTAAAATTTAAATACTTATTTTTTTAATATATTAATAATTCATTCCAAAGGACATTAAACTTAAATATTTTGACAGTCTCCAGTAGTCAAATGAGTCATTAATTCATGATACTTCATGGTTTTATTGTGTCTATCACAATCTTTAAATGGACATCCAGTCATTTTTTACTCTCTCAAGATGTTTAATAAGATTCTGTTCAATTATTACTATTCAAAATAAAATTGAAAAAATATATCCAAAATTTTTTTATAAGTATATCAAATAATGGCCTATTATTTTATTATGTCAAATTGAATTTATTTTATATTTACAATAGTTTAGTTGCAAATCATTTCTGCAAATAGGACATTCAAATGTATTTTTTGTTTTCATTGCTTCACTGCAATCAAAACCCCAAAACCCCTTAGTGAGGTTTATAAGTGCTTTGATTTGTAGGGTATAGTTGGAGTCTTATTGGGGTTAGTAGAGAAATTAGGTCAAATTGCAAAATGAGAAATAGAAATTAGTGAAAGTTAGGGTCTATTTATGATGAAAAATATTTAAATTTACTGTTGCAGCTTAGGTATGGTAAGAGTATTAATATAGACTTAGTCAAACCAGTCCTAAATTATGCAGCTATAGCAAAGCTACTACACAAGAGTGCCTCAACTGTAATGTTAGGTATCACTGCTTACTAGCTGTTTACCATTTTAATTCTGGCTCTTGAAAGCATCCTGCAAGAAAATAAAAGTTCTCTCAAGCTCATATTGACTACCTCTGCGACTCGAGGACTTTGAAGTATTGGGCACACTTTCCATTAGACTAGCGAGCTGTGATGTTTCATCGCAAGTTTCCTGACATACGTATCTCTCCATAGACTGTAGCTAATATTTATAGATGAAATGGTATAACTTTCAAGACTGTCAACAGAATGAAGAGAGTGATTGATTTTACAGTGCCATTTTATAGTAATAATTTAAACTATATATATGATTAAATGCAGAGAGCTATTGACTATAACATCAAGTTCATACATGCAGATGAAGCTGTGTTTACGTTCAACACTTTTATTAATAAGTCATGGTACAAGTAGTATGATAACATAGAAGTTTATGACTAAAAAGTAAAGGTAGTCACCCATGCAATTTAAGCTGGTATAAGAGAAGATTCAGGCTTAGAGAGTTATGTGATTCACCCTCGCTCTATTAAGCGAGAGTAGTATATAGAGTTCCTACATAAGCTCAGAGAGAAGTATAGCAACCAAGAGATCATCCTGTTTGTTGATAACCTTTCAGTTCATAAGACTAAGGAGTCTAAGAAAGCCTATGAAGACCTAAACATAACTCCTGTTTATAACGTTCCTTATAGTCCTTAATTTAATCGAATAGAATTCTACTGGAGTTAAATCAAGACTCACTACAAGAAGCTGCTACTGTATCATCTTATGCATGACTTG